>PVIC010050527.1:0-12842 GCA_004025085.1 Thryonomys swinderianus
AATTTCACACTTTCTCAGGGGAGGACTTTTTTTGTTGGGGGGCTGCCAGGGACTGAACTCTGAACCTTATGCTTATGAGGCAGGTGCCAGAACCACTTTTTTTGTTGGGGGGCTGCCGGGGACTGAACTCTGAACCTTATGCTTATGAGGCAGGTGCCAGAATCCCTGGTCCAGGGGAGGACATTTTTAACTTGGCCTTAATATGTTTCTCTTCTTATCTGTCAGTTTATGCCATATCTGCTATAAGTACTGAGGTTTTTTGCATTTAAATGTTCTCTTCCCCTATGTTTTAATGTTTATCAGACTTTTCTTATCCTTATTGCTTTAAATTTTTTCAAAGGGGCACCAGAGGCATATGGTCAAAAACTACTTGCCCCAAGTTGTTTAAAATAACTTGCCAAACTAAAAATCACTGCTCTTTCCTGCTAATGTCAATATATAAGATTACAAAGCTAATTGGGGAAGTTGATTGATATACACACTGTGTTATTTATGCATCATGAAATTATAGACTCTTGAAAATGGAAGGTAGTTTAGAGAACATTTGGTCTCTAATGTTATAGATGAGGAAACTGAGGCTTAGATACTTTAAATGACTTTTTTTTTTTTTTTTTTTTGAGACAGGGTCTCGCTTTGTAGTTCAGGCTGGCCCTCAGCTCACTATGTAGCCCAGGCAGGCCTGGAACTCAGCAGTCCTCCTGCCTCTGCCTCCTGAGTGCTGGGATGACAGGCATGAGCCACCACGCTGGGCACTGTGGTATGTGGTATTGATTGGTGGTGGGTGTGAGTCACCATGCCCAGCATTGTAGGTGGTTACCGGGATCAAATTCAGGGCCTTGAGCTTGTGAGGCAAGCGCTGGAACCACTGAGCTAAATCTCCGGCCCTTAAATGACTTTCTTAAGGTTCCAAAACAGGTTAGCAATAGAACTGGGTAAAAGTCAAGAGGTCTCCTACACCAGTCGGGCCTTGTAAAATTTTTTTCAAAGTATGATATTCATAAAAGAATGTATGTAGCATACAAACTAGACACATAAAATATAAATAGCTGAAATAGTAAATATCCAGAGGGAAATGGGGTTTAGGGGTAAATAATGAGGAAAGAAAAAAATTGATGGTTAAAAAAAAGGAAGCAAAGCTTGTGTAATAGGGGCAGGAGGGTGATAGGGTGGGAGGGGAAGGGGAAAAATGAGAATTAAGTTGTGTCATATACTGGTACAAATTCTCAATGTGGAATGTATTTGGGATGTGTATATACAATGTACCGATTTAAAAAAATACATATTTTTCTAACCACCCCCCAAATAAATAGCTGGACACACCACACAATTGCAGAAAAACAACATTATTGGTAATGAGGAGCTTTCCTACAGATGTAGCCCGAATCTTGGCCTCCTGTGTCCTGTGGCATCTCTAAAGAGATGAATATTATGTTTCATCTCTTTGCATATGTTTAGCTAAGATATGTATGTATGTATGTATCTATCTATATCTTTAAAAGTGAAAGATGTGTCATATCAAAGTCTTGTGTTTCACTGAACATTATGTCCCCACATTCAACCACACTTTTGCATGAAAGTGAGGTTTTCAGTTTCCACTGAAGGTTTTTGTTTTTGGTGGTGTCCTGGTTTTTTTTGTTAGATAAAATTCTGTGAGTAATCTTTGTCATATTAGCTGAGGCAAAAAGTTTATAAAGCTCATCAAGGAAAAATGCTTGAGAGTGGATTTTCTGGATCATAGGATCACATACATGTTCACTCTGTACAGTAATGGCAAACCATGCCAAGGTAGTTTTCCATTTTCCGTACTCACCAGTGGAGTCTGAGGATTGCCATTCCTCATAGGATCATCAGTCCTTGGTATAGTAGTGACCTTCAGAATTTGATAAATACACAACTGATGGGTATTCCATAGCATGAAATCATACTTTCCTACAAACTAGGAGGGCTGCTTGTCTTACTCCCTTTGTGTTTCCTCTTCTAGGAAATGCTTACTTATGTCTTACTTTGCATTTTTTATATTTTCTTTTTAAAAATTGACTTGAAATAATTTTAAGCAATTCTGTTTTTCATTTTTGTTTTTGTTTTTGTTGTTAGTCCCAGAGACTGAACTCGGGTTCTTGTGCTTGTGAGGCAGGTGCTGGACCAAATCTGGGCACCAGGTTTTTATACATAGGTGGCAAATAAATTTGATTTAATCATTCTACTTTGTGGCATTTGTAAATGAATACAGATTCTTGATTTCAATATTGTCTTCAATATGCTTTTCACTACCTTAAAGGTGTATTTAATTTTATGTTCGGCATAGAAATTAGATTATCTCTAAAGTATAAAAATTTGATATCCATGAACCTAATCTCCAAGTCGAGTACATATCTGGAATAAGAGGTTTAATTTAGCTTTTAAGATGTTATAAAAATAAAATCCAGGGGTCGGAGGGTTAGCTCAGTGGTTCCGGTGCCTGCCTCGCAAGCGCAAGGTCGTGAGTTCGATCCCCGGTAACCACATACAATGCTGGGTGTGGAGACTCACGCCCACCAGCAATCAATACCATATACCACAGTGCTGGGCATGGTGGCTCATGCCTGTAATCCCAGCACTCGGGAGGCAGAGACAGGAGGATTGCTGAGTTCAAAACTTGCCTGAGCTACATAGTGAGCTCAGAGCCAGCCTGAACTACAAAGTGAGACCCTATCTCAAAATAAATAAATAAATAAATAAATAAATAAATAAATAAATAAATACAATAAAATCCAAAGCCTTAACACTTGAGTCCTACAGAACCTATTGCTCACGTACAGCATGGTAGGATTATGAGAAGTGAGGGTGTGACTTAACAGAAAAATGATGCCTGAAGCAACAAGACTTAGGGAAACATCCTGTTCACATTAGCTGTAAACTAATTTGTCTTTCTGGGACACACTTGTCACTTACTGTTTTTATCCTTTCTGAATGTTAAACATCTTCCATCTGTACTACCCATGAGAGTATCTGGAAAACACTCTAAGTAAGCAAAATAAAATGAAACACAAAAATAAATCCTTTCCTTTGAGGATGTTCATGGGACTAATGGCAGAGGACTTTGTATGTTCCCTTGATTTTATGACAGACTTTATGGTCCAATCAGGATATTTTCCTACTCTGAAAAATATTCACAGATTAACTTCCTTAATCACCACAGATCCAGCAGAAATTCAGAGGATAATAAACACATACTTTGAGAGCCTGTACTCCAAGAAGACATAAAACAAAGAAGAAATGGATGGATTCCTAGACACATATGAATGTCCAAAGTTGAACAAAGAAGATATAAAAAAGATAAGCACTTTAATATTGATAAGTGAAATTGAAAATGTAATTAAAAACCTACCAACAAAGAAAAGTCCGGGTCCTGATGGCTTTACTGCTGAATTCTACAAGACTTTCAGAAAAAAGCTAATGCCACTACTTCTCAAACTCTTTACTGAAATTGAAAGGGATGCAATACTACCAAATTCATTCCTAGAAGCAACCATTACAGTGATTCCAAAAACAGAGAAAGAATCAGCCAAAAAAGAGAACTATAGGCCAGTCTCCCTAGTGAACATTGATAAAAAATCCTGAATTAGATACTGACAGACAGAATACAGAAGATTATAGACAAGATCACACACCCCGAGCAAGTTGGATTCATCTCACGGATGCAAGGGATCAATGTTGGATGTTGAACTATCAACATACATAAATCAATAAATGTAATGCAATACATTAACAGACTCAAGGATGAAAACTATATGGTGATCTAAATACATGCAGAAAAAGTATTTGACAAAATCCAACACCCATTCATGATTAAAACCCTACAGAAAATTGGAAAAGAAGATCTTTATCTCAAACCGATAAAAGCTATTTATAAGAAACCACCAGGCAGCATCATATTAAATAGTCAAACACTGAAACCTTTCACACTAAGACCAGGAACAAGGCCAGGATATCGGCTATCACCACTCCTGTTCAATGTAGTGCTGGAAACATTAGCCATGGTAATTAGACAAGAGAAAGAAAAGGAATAAAGATAGGAAAGGAAGAAGTTAAACTATCATTTGTTGATGACATGTACTCTATATAGAAAATCCTAAAAACTCAACCAAAAGACAGCTAGAGCTAATCACCAAATTTAATAGCATAGCTGGATACAACATGAATGCTCAAAAATCAATAGCCTTTTTATACATGAATGATGGACTCACTGAGGGAGAAATCAGGGAATCAATTCCTTTCATAATAACATCCAAAAACATGAAATATGCAGGAATCAATTTAACAAAGGAAGTGAAAGATCTCTACTCTGAAAACTAAGGCATTCTAAAAAGGGAGATCAAAGAGGATATCAGAAAATGGAAAGACATCCCTTGTTTGTGGGTAGAAAGAATGAATATTGTCAAAATGGCCATATTGTCAAAACAACTATATAGATTCAATGCAATCCCAATTAAAATCCCAATCATATACTGATATTCCCCTGCTAGGTATATTTATGAAAGAATTAAGAGATTCATATCACAGTGACATATGTGCACCTATGTGTATAGAAGCACAATTTGGAGTAGTTTAATCTTGGAACTAGCCCAAATATCCAACAATGGGAGACTGGATAAAGAATATGGTTTTGAAGGTAATGAGGGGAAGGAATAAATATGATTCTGCAAGACAATAAAAGAGCATGTATATAGGGGGTGGTGGGTAGGGGTGTGGGTAAAAATGAGAATTAACTTTATATATATATATATATATATATATATATTTATATTTATATATATATATATACTGGTACAAATTCCCCAATGTTGTGAGTGATTGTGAGCTGTATATAAAATGTACCAATAAAGAATTTAATTAAAAAAAGAATATGGGTTTTTTTGGTTTTGTTTTTAATAAAATGGAGCTTTATTCCATCATAGAGAATGTTTATACTCAAATGAATATACCTTGAAGACATATTCTTAAGTAAAAAAAAATAGGACACAGATGTATAAATACTGTATCTTTTCTCTACTATGAAAAACTGAATGTCTAAATGAATGCCAAAATATATCATAGGTAATGTGAAATAGGAAGAAAGCATGGAAAAGGGAAAGGGAAAGGGAAAGGGAAAGGCAAAGGGAAAGGGAAAGGGAAAGGGAAAGGCAAAGGGAAAGGGAAAGGGAAAGGGAAAGGGAAAGGGCAGGTATGCGAAGGTAATGAAGGGACAACTGATAGTAACAAAAAGGAAACAAAGCTTACATCTAGAGGGTGCGGGGACCATAAGGGAGGGCAGGGAAAAGGGAAACGAGGATGGAATGTGTCATGCAAGGTACAGATTCTCAATGTTGAATGTGATCATAATGTATGTATAAAATGTGCCAATAAAGTCAGTTAAAAAGATTAATTTCCTTTTCTTTCTTTACTCTGTCAAATTGTTCTAATTAAAGTCAGTGTTCTTTTAATTGAAAAATTCATAAAATAGTTTTCAGTCCTAAACTTCCTTGATGTGTTACTCTGGCATCATTTGATCCTTCTGGTCAGAATTTCTCTATTCTTTTGATTCTTTTCCTTGAGTAGTTATTTTAAAAAAATTTATTAGTACATGTTTACAGCACACAATGGTGATATTCATCATGGGGATTTGTACATATATGTAACATCTCTTAATTCTTTTTTCACCCCCTTTCCCTCCCTTCCCATGCTTTCTTCTTCCTCCATTTGATCCCCTTTTCATTTAAAAAAAGTTTATCTCTTATTTCCTATTATCTACTTTTAATTTTGTACTTTGTTGTTTATCATATAAAACACCCCTGGAGTCTTTAAGATTGGGTGTCTGATTTATTTCAGTTAACGTTGTGATCTCAAGTTGCAATCATTTTCCTACCAATGACGCAAGTGTATCCTTCTTTATAGCAAAGCAGTATTCCATTGTGTACATTTTCTTTACCTATTTATCGATGGACATTCAGAACTCTATCTCAAGTCTCTTGTCAACTCTCCTGATGTGTGTTTTGCAGGGTTCTACCACCAGCTCTGCAGTCTTGTCCTATTGTTTGTGTTGGAGTATTTCATGTACTCCAGGTGTTTCGCCTATCTCTTATGTACTGAAATCTTTATTTCTGCCATACACCTCTCTCCTGAGCTCCCTAGAACTTTATACTGAGTTTCTCCTTCTGCTGCAACTACCACCTATACTTTGATGACTCACAGATGATGTAACCCAGATATCTCTTGCCTTCTCTTTTTTATTTCCAAATTCATAGACAACATTTCCCCTCCACATTTCTTAGAACCTCAAACTTAATTTTCCAATCTGAATCATAATGTCCCATCCCTCTACCTTTTGAAACTTGCTCTTAATAGTATGACCTTCTCTGAGAAATTTGCCACCATCTATTCAGTTATTTGAGACAGAAAATGAGGTCGTCCTTGAGTCCTTTCTATTTTGCCACTCGACATTTCAGCCAGGTGCAAGACTGATCAATTCTTAATCTGACTCAAAGCCATTCTTCTTCATGTCTCCTGCTTTCAATTTAGGGCCTCCTCCCTTTTTTCCAACACTAGCCTTTTCACTCGATTCCTAAATTTTGGCCTTCCTCTGTCCACAAGAGTCTATGCGCTGTACCACTACTAATGAATTTCTTCTCAAACAAAAATTTACTGAAGTCCTTTTCCTAGAGAATATAAATCATAACTCTCTAGGATGCTACCCCAATGTTTGAAGATGAGCTGGCTCCCCTAATGTTTCTGTCTTTACCTCACAGTTGTCTCCTGCAGATATACACATGAGAAGACACACTTCTTCAAGGTTAGGTACTCCACATAACGCCTTGTTTTATAGACCTCTGTGCCTATTTATGTGTTCTTTCTTCTTTAATTATTCTTTCTTAAATTTTTATCTGATAAATTTCATTGAGGTGCCCATAAGCACTGTAAGGCCTCCTTGTTTTCTCCAGGCAGCTTTAAGAACTTTCTCTTCTATACTCACATACAGACAAGCTCCCCTATTACACTGCGTAATACAGAATAGTAACTACTTGTTTACTGACAGTTGAAGTGATTGATTAATCGATGATGAACTTAGGAGGGAATGCCCAGCTGGGCTGTTAGCACGGCTCTGCGGAATGTTATAAAGAGACAAAAGAAGGGGAGGATGTTTTTTAAGAAGGGGAAGATTTTACGCTGATTTCCCTCTGGGAAGCCGCAGTTGTTCTCCCTAGCTATGCTCTGCCTTTGCCCAGGACAGCTGCCGTTCTCTAGGGAGGAGCTCTGGTTTCCTTCCTAGTCTTGCGAGTCCTCTATGGCCTTTGGCACAGACACTTGGGCTGGGAGCTCCGAACTGGGCAGTTGCCTTGGGCATCATCTCCTAGTTCTTGGATTCTTCAGTTTTCAGCTTCCGCCTTTCCCCCTGCCCGGTTAGACTCCCTGCCCTCCAGAGCGGGCCCTTGGACTTTGCTGCACTGATCTTCCATCTTCCTTCACAGATGCTCTTGCCTCCTGGTGCAGGCCTGCCTGGGACATTGATGTGGGATCAAAGGCCTGGATCCTTGGGATCTCTAGCAAGTGGACAAGTAAATGTCTTCTACATCTGACTCTAGCAAACACTGACTACTACAGCAATCAAGAAAAGTAACCAGGTTCTGTTCGTTTTGTAAACTCAGCACTTAGAACGAGCACTTGATCAATGCCGTGGAACACAGGAATGTATATGAGTGCTGCAGGATCACTCCCCCAAAAGCGCGTCCTCCCCAGCTCTCTCTATAGTGCTAGAACCTATAGAAGGTGATATTTCTGCTCTAGTTTAAGGTAACCAGTCCACATTTAGAATATTCTGCTCCGATGTAAGACTGCTGTTAGATTAAGGTAGATACAGACTAAAAAACATTTAAAGGAGACCAATCAGTAGCCTAACAAAGGGACAATGATTAGAGAAATGGGAATTATTTTTATAAGGGAACATGAGTTTAAAAACTTAATTATACTATTCTAGTAGTATTAGGAATAAACACTCTTTTTTCCAACAAAGTATCATTCCAATTTTAGTATATGTGCTGCCGAAGCGAGCACTTTCCAACAAAGTATAATGCTGGTAGATTAGAGATAAATTCTTTCCTGTTTCTTAAATTGACAGCTGGAGTCTAATTCTTTTCTGCTTGAGGGTGGTTTGCTTGAGCAACAGCATAGGACGAAAAGGACACCACAAGACCTCTGTGGCTAAGCTGGAAGAAACACTCCAGTTTCTGCATCAGCCTCTTTGAATGCCTCTTTTTGGGGTGCCTAGACTCAAACCCAGTCACTATGTTGTAAGACACGCAGGTCACATAAAGAGAATAAAGGTAGGTGCTCGGTTCGTGACAGAACTCCTGGCTGACAGCTTCAACTGCCATTGATGAGGAAATAATTTTAGTCACCTGGTCTAACAAAGGTCTCGGATGGCTGCCTCTTCTGATATCTAACTGCTATCACATGACAAATGTAAGCAAGAACCAGCCAGACCTCTATTGAATGTTTGACCCACAAAACTGAGAACCAAACGATTTTTCAAAACTGCTAAGTTTAGGGTTTTATAGTATTAAAACTTAATTTTTGCACAGGAATAGAGAGCTAAAACCACAAACACAAATGTTGATTGATTGAAGAGTGACTTAGTAATAAGAAATCCTTGTGGGCCGGAGATTTAGCTCAGTGGTTCCGGCACCTGCCTCGCAAGCACAAGGTCCTGAGTTTGATCCCGGTGACCACATACAATGCTGGGCGTGGAGACTCACACCCACCAGCCATCAATACCACGTACCACAGTGCCGGGCTTGGTGGCTCACGCCTGTCATCCCAGCACTCTGGAGGGAGAGGCAGGAGGATTGCTGAGTTCGAGGCTTGCCTGGGCTACATAGTGAGCTGAGGGCCAGCCTGAACTACAAAGCGAGACCTTGTCTCAAAAAAAAAAAAAAAAATTCTTGTGGCACAAGCTTAGACCTACCTTTAAGAAAAGACCTGCTCTCAAACAGGAAAGAATATGGTTAGTTGGAAGCCTTTAGCTGTTAGCTCCTTCAGGGTCTGACAGCTCATATCTGAATTGTGAACTTGCTCTTTTCAGCTAAATCATCCACCAATGACTAAGACAATGGGAGCTCAAACCACATTCTTGGAAAGTCCTGGGTCATTGGGTAAACTAGATGGCAAAGGTCTAGCCATTTCCCTACGGAGCGAGAGCTTCACGAACAAGCAGTCTTTTCTCTAGCTCTTCCAACTGGCCTATTTGCATCATAAGCTCATGTCTCCACCTTCCCAGGGTCTCCTCCCCTTTTCACAAGTGTTGCTCCCCAGGAAACATTTACATGCCCATTCCATCTTGGTCTCTGCTTCTTAGAGAACACAACACATACAACCATCTTTCGTCATCTTAAAAAACACTTACAGTAGCAAAGAGCTACTTCTAAATTGCTTTAGTTTCTAAACAAAGCCCATCAATACTAATTTGATTAGTATGAGTTATAGTTGCTAATGGTTTAGACCACTGATTAATTTACTATTGCTGAAAGAAAACGCAACAACAGATTTCATCATTGGCTGCTTAGGTCCTTCATAAAACCAGAACTGCAAATTAAATGAGGGGATGAGTAGCCACCCAGCATCTTGATTTGCACTTGCCTGAAAAGAAAGGGCAGAGTTCTCATTCTGAATGAGAAGCACTTCACAGAGACTCAATTGCCCTGGGAGACATTTACTGTTTTTTTTAACCCCTCACCTCAGGTTCACTAACTCATAATTAACTGTGTCAGAAATCTTCATCTGAAACTCCCTGGTTAAGATCACATGGCCTAGGCAGGGAGGTCTAATAACAATTTCCAGTCTTTATGAAGAAGCCCCACAGACTGTATCTATTGGGGAATGTTCACATCATACAATCGCAGCAGCTATGTCTTTTGTTTCCTTTGCTCAGTTCATAGATGGACATCTTTAAAGTGGATTGTAGTAACTATGAAGATTGTGCGTGTATGTGTGACAGACAGAGACTAACAGATCATCACTTTAAAACAAGAATCTAATAATCTACAGACATTCTGTCCTTTGGCCTCACATTTATGGGAAGATTTGCCCTTTCTCTGACAGTTGACATTGCTCTTTTAGGGAAGAGAAGAAGGCCAAGAGAAGCACATGATTCCTCTGTCCAGACATTTGAAGAAACAAGAGGAATTAGATTTGCTATAACCAAAGCTGTGACAGCAGCCAAAAAGTAGAAATCAGACCAATGGTTAGAAGTTGAAAAGAAACAACTGGCATGAATTTTTGGACAATGGTTCAAAATGGGTTGCTTGGGTGCAAGAAACCAAGCACAGCCCTGGCGGTCCTATGCTGGAAAAGCACCAGAAAGAATTCAAAGAATTCTTTGACACTTTCCTACCAGAAATTCTATAAATACCTTAAGAAACGAGAAGCAAACATGAAGGGATTCCGAGGGACCTTCCTCCCCTGACTGTAAGTATAATGTAGCAGGAGTTATATTAGCATAATCAAATGTTAGCTCTAGTCCCCATTTTGTTAGGTATAAAGCTCAGCTGATACCTTTAAAAATGTTTTTCTAATAAAGCCGCCCAAGCATGAAATAACTTCGTGGTTGCTTTAGTAGAGACTAATAGGGGAAATTGCACTAATGAGAGGCTACGAAGGCAGACTAGGATGGCTGGAGAGCACTGGCCTTTTCCCAGAGGCTGGTGAACGTCGGCCTCTCGTGCGAGGTTTGTGCTCTCGTTTCCTAAGGAAAGATCGGCGACATTTATCAATGGAGGGCCCTGGTGTTCTGTCGGGGACGGAATCCCACCTGGACCCTCGGCACTCTCGGAATTCTGAGCGCTTTAAAACGATCCGCAAACCGAAGCCGATAGAAACCTTATTTTCCTTTTAGAAATCCACATAGAAATGTCATCTGTTCTAAGTAGAATTGTAGGAAATGAAAGCACAGCATGTACGTATTTGGCTTTTCCAAGATACACGAAACATCTTAGAAGCTTTAGAAAACATTTCTTTCTTTTTTTTAAGTGAGAGAGAATACCAGGAGAGCAGCTGCAGACTCAGTGCCTCCAACCCCAGGAAGCCAGGAAAGGAGAGCAGAGCTTGCGACAGAGCGCGGCAGCCTCGGCTCCAGCTCCGATTCAACTGGGGCGAGCGAAAGGGAACAGTCCTCTCCCTTAGAGCGTCGCCCACGCAACAAACGCTGGCCTGTCCCCCGCCCCCACATCCGAGCCGACAGAGTCCCCGGTTATGAAGGGAACAGAGGGGAGGGAGATTTGCCGCCTCAGAATACACAGACTGTGAAATAAATAGCCTCATTCTTCAGTACACTACACACAAGCCCTGCAGTCCTCCTGCAGAGGGAGATTACTAAACAGCGATAAAAATAAAGGCAAATGTTCTACATCTACCATGACATAAATGCGAGCTGTAGATATAATTATGTATGAATTTTTACATTTTTTACAAAAACTTGATATCCCAACTGTATTTCTTTTACCTCTAAGCTCAAGAGTATTTTATTCTCGGGCCGGAGATTTAGCTCAGTGGTTCCAGCACCTGCCTCGCAAACTCAAGGACCTGAGTTCGATCTCCGGTAACCACATATAATGCTGGGCGTGGAGACACGCCCACCAACAATCAACACCGCATACCACAATGCCGGGCGTGGTGGCTCACGCCTGTAATCCCAGCACTCGGGAGGCAGAGGCAGGAGGATTGCTGAGTTCAAGGCTTGCCTGGACTACAGAGTGAGCTCAGGGCCAGCCTGAACTACAAAGCGAGACCCTGTCTCAAAAAAAAAAAAAAGAATATTTTATTCTCACATCTTAGAAGTTAGAATCTTGAGACTTAATAAAATGAGGGACACGAAAAAAAAGAATAGATTAAAACATACATAAACACACCTATAGATTTTGCTGATTGAAACCTCTAGGATGCACAGGAAAGCTAATTTCCACTCACTCTTCAGATTTTTCCCTTTATCCTTTTAATACATACTGGGGAAGCCCTTTCCTAAGTAAGTGGTGCACAGGCTGGATGTTCCTCTGTACTGTTTGTCTTCACCTTTGGTTCTGTACTCTGAACTCCTAGAACAGGAAGTTTTTTAGCTGAGAGTTAAAACAATAAAATAAAATTAAATAAAATAAATGTATATGTGCACATAGATATATAGGCACATATATGTGTGTCTATATTTCAACTTAATAAGCTTTTAATGTATTTCTCTAAAGTTTTATTGGTGTTTTTAAAGGAAAATGGAGCTGGGCATGATTGTACAGGCCAGTAATCCTAGTGCTCTGGAAGGCTGAGGCAGGAAGATCATAAATTTAAGCCCAACCTGGACAATTTAGTGACACAATGAGACCCTACCTCAAGAAAAAAATTAAAGTGATAAATACACTTGGGATTTAGCTCAAAAGGAAGGTTTTTGGTTCAATTCCCAGTTCTGCAAACAAGGAAAGAAGGACAGAAGGAAGCAAGGAAAGAAGGAATACAAAAAAGAGAGAAAGAGACAAAGAAAGAAAAAGAAAGAAAGAAAGAAAGAAAGAAAGAAAGAAAGAAAGAAAGGGAGAGAGAGAAAGGGAGAAAGAAAAAGAAAGAAAGAAAGAAAGAAAGAGAGAGAGAGAAAGAAAGAAAGAAAGAAAGAAAGAAAGAAAGAAAGAAAGAAAGAAAGAAAGAAAGAAAGAAAGAAAGAAAGAAAGAAAGGAAAAGGAAGGGAAGGAAGACAAGAATAGAAAAACATACTTGGAGATGATGAATTGGAGAGAAGGTAAAATTCCAGAGAATGCACTGTGGGGAGTCAACTTCATAAAAGAGAAAGCTCCATAGTC
>PVIC010050528.1:0-12893 GCA_004025085.1 Thryonomys swinderianus
GGAATACTGGTGTGAGGCACCATGCCCTGCATTGTGAATTCTACTTTTAAAAAGTTTGATAATTGATTTTAGAATTTTAACATATAATATTTGACCCTGTGGTAATCAAGAAAACCATATATAAATGTTTTCTCATTTCCATTATAAAGGTATAAAATAGCCTTCTCATTACAGGTACAGGGATGATTATTAATCGATTTTTAACAAAAGGAACACAGTTTTTTAAAAAATTTATTAATAATGATCCATGAATTTTAGAAAGTCAGATAGTACAAAAGTATAGGTAGGTCAGTAGACAAAAATATCTTACACCGAGTAGGCTAAATATCTTACCAATTTCCTACCATAAACACAATCTATTTTTTTTTTTTTTTTGAGACAGGGTCTCGCTTTATAGTTCAGGCTGGCTCTGAGCTCACTATGTAGTCCAGGCAAGCCTCGAACTCAGCAATCCTCCTGCCTCTGCCTCCCGAGTGCTGGGATTACAGGCGTGAGCCACCACGCCTAGCACTGTGGTATGTGGTATTGATTGTTGGTGGGCGTGAGTCTCCACGCCCAGCATTGTATGTGGTTACCAGGGATTGAACTCAGGACCTTGCGCTTGCGAGGCAGGTGCCGGAACCACTGAGCTAACCCTCCAGCCCAAACACAATCTATTTTGGGTTTTTTTTGTTTGTTTCTGAGGAATTTTATTTTTTAAATTTTGAGACAGGTCCCTCTAAGTTGCCCAAAACCTCTTTTAGCATTTAAAATATTCTAAATCTGGCTGGGCTTGGTGGCTCATGCCTGTAATCCCAGCACTCAGGAGGCAGAGGCAGGAGGATTGCTGAGTCGGAGGCTTGCCTGGCCTACATAGTGAGCTCAGGGCCATCCTGAGCTACAAAGTGAGACCCTGTCTCAAAAAAAAAAAAAAAAAAAAAATTCTAAATCTGAGCATATAAAAGATTTCTACTGAATAGAAAATAATATCTTTTTCCTGACAAACTAGTAGGTTTTTACATTTTACGAGATAACATAGGACAGACTGTCTGATACACTGTAAGTCATTTGCTTTGCAGGTAGCTTGTTAAGACAAGCTGACAAAACTCTCTAGTGTTGACAGGGATTCAGCTCGTGGTACCACACTTACCTTGGTAGCACAAGGGCCCCAGTTCAGTCCCCGGTACCACAAAACAAACAAACAAACAAAAAATCTCTCTAGTGTAGTGAACTATAAAATTAGAAAACTGCCAGTGCATACGTAAGAGCATGAAAATTATGTATATATTTATGCATGTGTGTATATGCATTTATATATGTATGTGGATGTGCATAGTGTCCACTCACACACATTCACTTTTCTCAAGTTGTTGTACCTTTAACTACAATGTCCTCTCCTCCCACTCCTAAAACCAAACCCAATGCCCTACACTTTCTGAACTTTCTCTGTATATTCTGAACTTTAAGAGTAGCATAAAGTCCTATGTCCCAGCTATACTTTTGGTAATTATAACACTAATTTTAGTTTATTCCTATTTGCTCACATTTTATAGTATTTTTTTCACGTAGACCATATGGCATCAGCATCCTGCTTTTCTCCTTGAATAATCATTTGGGTAAGAATTAAGCTCATATGTAGAGTTTTTCTCAGTTTCATATATCAGGAGAAATAAGTAATCAATAAGTTCTCTATTTTAGAGAGGGAATTTAGTATCATCATCTCTTGCTCTGCAGACTTGGCACAATTTGTTGATGGAGGCAAAAACTTTTACATCATTATGAATTCAAGAAAAGTTTTCATTGTTTTCTCTGCACAGTATGTATTTCACTTTCACTGTACGTTGTGATTTCCCCTAAATGCCAAAACGCAATATAAAGTAACGTCATACTATAATGTGAAAAAACATCCCTTGTTTTTCAAAATTCTTTTCGTATTGACATTAGTAATGTAAGTGAGTGTCGGGCTCGAAGTGAAATAAGCAGTTTGTTCCAGGGGCCACGTAAGGTTTGAATACTCGGGGAGAAAAGACAGTCAGATTTACAGACAAGTGACGATAGAAGGGCGAGAGGTGGACGGGAGGCCGCGGCCGTGGCCTTGCGAGGACATGGAGATGAGGGACAGAAGGGACAACTCTGCGCTTTGGAACGTGCATTGCCACAGTCGAGGGGTTTGTTTATCAAGGTGTTCCAAGAAAGTGGAGAGAAAAACATAAGGAAAAAGCTACAAAGCCAGTCTTTCAAAACGTGCTTCGCAGTGACCAAGTGCTCGTATCGCTGCAGGCGGGAGAGAAGGTGCCTGCGGCGCACATTTCACTGTGGCGGAGGAGAGCTGGCTTCTCCGCCCTCAGTATCCACTTTATGACAGTTTAGAAATAGAAGCTGAGGAAACCATAGAAAAAAGAATACGGTCTTTAAAAAAATCAATAGCTTTTAAAATCCCAAATGCTCTCACTGCCGAGATTAATAAAGACCAAGAATCCATCCTGAACACATACAATGACTTCTATTACAAAAGGAAAAATGAAAGTGCTGCTATTACTGACACAGTCAATAGATCCCACTTCGGTGTGTACTGTACTTTCTATATTTTTAATTTAAATGCATATAGTTCCAGGGACAGGAGCATGAGCAGCATTCATTCACTTCAGAGCATAATAGAAGATGTAGAAGTTTTTCCCATAAATAAACATATAACCTGTCCTGGGTGCCGTTTGCTTAAAATATTTTCCCTGGAAACTTATCTAGCCTTTCTCAGCATGTGCTACTTCCTCTAACCAACTCTATTACTGCTTTTCTTCTTTCAACTATAATTTGAACTGAAAATTACAAAACTGTGGTCTCTGTGTCGAGTTTGAGGATGTGTAGCTCAGAGTTAAGAAAACAGCAGCCATGGTGAAAGCAAAATAGGGTACAAATATTTGCATTCAGACTTGTGTACATTTCAGGAATAAACAATGTTAGAACCCACAGACCTTCCCAAGCACCTGAAGATATGTTTTATCCTTTGTGTTTTTTCTGAGTCTTTGGGCCAAGAGGAACCACTGTTTTAAACCATTTTGTCAATAATATGTACATTAACACAAGATCTTTCAGCAGTACACACATTAGGGAGGATTTGGCCACCAAAATCATTCCAGAGAGCTCGATTTTATATTCACATATTGTGTTATTGTATATTCTCCAACCATTTAATCATATCAAGTTCAAGAAATACTTCATTGATAGATCAGGACACAAAGTTTCCATGGTAAACACAGAAAAGCCATTAAAGGGCAAAATAATTTTTACCATCTTTGCCTTTGAGACTGTATGAATCGATCAGCTGCTTTTTTTTCTTCCATTTAGTTTGTGGAGGACTTGGCTTTTGTGTTGATATGTTCCTTATATTTAGATTTGTGATTGTTTTATTTAAACTATTATCTCTTTACCAGCTAAAAAGCAATAAGTAAAGGTTCACTTTTCATTAATATTCTCACTCCATTTGTATTCCACCTAGAGTTCTAACTTGATGCATTAATTTTTAAAATCAGAAATCAAAAGGAAAGCTTTTATTGCATATATGACAGACTAGAATGATAAAAAAAAAGACTCTGCCTATTTTAAGAGAATACATCCTCCTAGCTGTAATTACTAAATGAGCATATGTGAACCAGAAAACTATTCTATTTATAAAATGGAAATTGTGTTGTAATGTTAAAGAGAAAACAAAAGTAGTGATTGCTGAGGGAGGCTGAGGCAGAAGCATTGCAAGTTTGAGTCTCACTGGGGCAACTTAGTGATACCTTGTCTCAAAATAAGAAATAGAGAATGGAGATACAGCCCAGTGGTAGAGCACCTCAGAGTTCAATTCCAAATACTGTTAAAGAAAGGGAAGGGGAAGGGAGGAGAGAAGAGGAAAGGGAAAAAAGAGGAAAGGATGGGGAGGGAGAGAGAGGTGGGAAGAAAAGGAAGAAGGGATTGAAGGAATTGCTTACTGTTCTAGAAAGACTACTAAGTGTGTGGAAAGTGAAGAACATTTGGACACATTTAGAGAGTGAGATAGTTGATTATTGGAGAACCATACTGAAAGAAATTCTTAGAAATCAAACCCAGCAGATCTCTAATTGAATATAGGGGCATATGATAGCCAAAAAGTCCAAAATAACTGGCAATATTTGTATAAGATGTATGGTGAGACTTGAAAGAATAAAAGCATTTTTCAGAATATTGTAGGCATCTTCCAAAAAATCCAAGTATCACTTAGCTCCTTTCTACTTGAAATACAGTCCTCAGAACAATAGCATAGACGTTATCAGGGCACCCCGTAGAGCCTCGTTCTGGTGCACATTGGTGATTCTTATTTACTCCCAAGTTAGAAAAGTATTGCACAGCTTTCAAAAATACCTGCCACCCCCACTGGCACTTCATACTTGTAAACAGCGTTGCAACACTGATGCATTGGCACATGATCCGTTGTTGTAGCCTGGGGCAATACTCCTGAGTCACGAGGTTGAATTTCTCTACTGTAGACAGCTCTGCTGTCTTACAGACCAATAGTGGGAGACAGGGTAAGAGGGCACAGCCAGAACCCTCCTGGCAAACTCCAGTTCCCCATGAGTCCCACAGCAAAAGGATTAACAACCAACAAACAACAAAATTGGAACCTTTAGTAAAATGCTGAGCCCCGGCTTGACTCATGCTACTCTGAGCAGCCACAGCAGAAGGAGGCCCAATACCCAGAGTGAGTTTGCCACACCTTTATCACCACCAAGCCTTCACCATCATAACCCTAGCATGCATATCAAAGATCTGCAATAATCCCTGTAGATGAAGATCCTGTAGGACAGAGCAGATGTCTGCCAATAATCCTAGTGCAATAGTCCTTGTGGTAAAAGATCCTGCAGGGTGGGACAGGTATCTGCCAATAATCCTAGTAGTTGATCCCTCAGGGCAGGGCAGACAACCATAAATCTGAGCAAATTCTTAATTAGAGTAAGTCCTCCACAGTTCCTGAAATCAGTGATTCATTTTAGATGCCCTAATTGGAGAAGCATATTAACCTCAAGCGAGGAACCCACAATGAAATTTGAAGTGTCTCTAATCAATCTGGAAAATGGTTGATTTCAGGGGCTTTCACATTGGTCATTTCTACTTAAGCATTAAAAAACAGCTATTTGTTTTTTAGCTTTCTATTTTTATTACAAAGTTGTTCATGTGTTTATTCAACAATCATAGAATATGTTGTCCTCTGTGGATTTTTTTTTGAGAATTTGTACCAGTATATGATACAATTTAACTCTCATTTTTTTCCCATTTCTCTACCCACCCTACAACAGCCCACCCCCTATATACACGGTTTGTTTCCCTTTTTTTATTATCGTCCCATTTTTCCCCTTGTTATTTACCCCTATGTCCCATTTTCCCTTTAATATTTGCTATTTTGCAATATCTACCATATATTCTAGCACTCATTTACATCTTCAGTTTTTCATACCAGAGAAAAGACATAATATTTACAGTTCTGTGACCTATTTATTTCACTTATGAGTGTGTCCTGAAGGTATATCCACTTGAGTATAAATGAATCAAACATATTTTTCTTTAAGACAGAGTAATATTCCATTTTATAGATAAACCACATCTTCTTTATCCAGTCTCCAGTTGATGGACATTTGGGTTGTTTCCAAGATACAGCTATCACAAGCTGAGCTGCTGTGAACATAGGTGCACATATGTGGCTGTGATACAAATCTTTTAATTCTTTCGTGTACATACCTAGCATGGGAATAGCAGGGTACAATGAGATCTCTAATCCTAGTTTTTTGAGGAATCCCCACACTGATCGCCATAGTGGTTGTACCAGTATACATTCCCACCAACAGTGGAGAAGAGTTTCTTTCTCCCCACAGCCTCACCAGCATTTGTTGCTGGTTAATTTCAAAATAGTCAATTATTTTGGAATTTGCCTTAAATAATGTCTGCTTTCATCTGATGGTAAGAAATATCTTTGAGTTTCTTTTTTAAAAATTTTTAGTAGGACATGTTTGTAGTAAATAATGATTGTATTCATAAGCCCTAATTAATAAAATCCCCTTTAAACTTTAATTTTTGCACAAATATTTTCTTTAAATTGTACAGTGAAATGTCAGTGTAGGGATCTTGAGGTATTTAACACAGATCCAGTTCTCTTCCAGGGCTTTGTTCATCAAAACTATCATAGAAATCAACTGGGTGTGGCAACCCACACCTCTAATTCCAGCACTCGGGAGGCAGAGGCAGGAGGATTGCTGTGTATTTGAGGCTTGCCTGGACTAAATAGTGAGCTCAGGGCCAGCCTGAACTACAAAGTGAGACCCTGTTTCAAAAAAACAAACAAACAGACAAACAAAAAGCTAACATAAAAGTCATGCTGTTGTTATTTTTTGTGTGTATATTTTTCTCACTGGAATCTGAAGTATATGTAATATTATAGACATTTATTATAAATATTATATATATAATATTTTATATATGTATATATATATTCTGGAACTAACTTTGGTTTATAAAAGCAAAAGTTTCGTTTGGGGATTTTTTAAATGTATAAAAACTTTCCCAATTGCAGTTAAATTTATGAAAATCGCTAGAATGCTTAATTTCTAATTGATTAATTAGTCATGACTCCTCTGCCTTTCTCCACAACTCGCTGTGTAATTGATCCACCACCTAGTGTCCCCACTGAAACCCTAATCCCAGAGTAAAGAGTAGACAAAGCACTTGGATCTCTTTGAAGAGCACTGTAGTAAGCAAATGCTGGAGTAAATGAATGAAAGAATAAACCCCTGGCCATCTTTCAGCTGAGATAATTTCTCCATATGTGAAAAGGGATATACATATAAACCTGAGTTATTAATAAATCTATATACATATGGACATGTATGAAACAAAAACAACACATTTGTGCAAAGCATTTCACAGGCACTTGAGCAATAAAAGCAGATAAAAAGGGATATGAATGACAGAATAGTATGTCTTGTTCTCAGGAAAAAAACAGAGTAATATTAGTATGTTTTCACTTGAAAAGTAGCTCTCTAAAACCCAGGCCTGTGGTCACATAGGTACGATATGCATGACACGCCTGGTCACATCTTAAAGACATAGAGTTAGCTCATTCCCAGGGACCTTAAAGAGACCATGAACACCTAAAATCAATGGTTATTCAAAAGTTACAGAAATGGCCAATTCCAATGTTCACTAAGGGTTCTAAACTTCAGATGTGCTTGCTTTCTTTCCACCAATCTTTAATCATCAAGTCTTAAATGTTGTAAGTCATTAATAGGGTAACCTGGACCCACACCTGGGCTCGACAAGAGCAAACTCCCTAAGTTCACTGTGATCGCCTGGGCTGGCACTGCCCATGGCTCACACCTCACAGTGAAGGACAGAGCAAGTCACACTGAGCTCAGTTTTCTTATCAGCACAGAGCAGTAAACTACCGGCCACATCAAGGACCTCACACGACACAAAGTTCCATTCATTTGCATTAGCCTGAAAGGCACTGGGCCAGCGTGAGACTTATTTTCAGCAAAAACGATTTTCCTGGATGAAAGGAAAAGGAAGAATTGAGATGTTTATCTGAAGTAAATTTCACCAGATACAAAGAATCCAGTTATGGTTAAATAAGTGCAAACAATAAAGACACAAATGTTCAGAACAGCGCTTTCTTCAGCAAGGCCTCACGTAGTTGGTGGAAAGACAAGAACATTTCCGAGGTACGTGGCGCCCACTGAAGCCGCAGCACAGCACACTCCATGATTGTGTGTGACGTATCAGTTAGAGAGATGAAGCAATCCTCCTGCCTCTGCCTCCCGAGTGCTGGGATTATAGGTGTGTGCCACCAAGCCTGGCAGAACTCACACCTTGAAGGTTATGATCCCAGAATACATCTCTATGAGAGATTTTGGAAACTTTTATTGTGCTGCATAGTTATTTCCTTGAGTAAACATGGGGCTCTAGGATCTATCTAACTTTTGCCAACCTAGTAGTATAATACTCTAGTAAATACTCTGACCTGGGATCCATAATTTATCAATATGATCTGCTGGATTCATTTTAAACTAAGAAGGAGATAGAATCAATAGAATTATTACTCAATAAAATAAAAATAATATCATATATATTCACTGAATTATTATAAGAAATTAATAAATATGTGATGACCTCTGAAAATTGAGAAAAGTACTATATATCCCCACCAGTAGTATCATTGTAAAAATTACTATTGGTCATTTTATTTTGCATTTTAAAATCATAAATTTAAAATGTTGCTTTCACCATTGAAAGAGCGAATCTTATAAATAGGCATTTCTAATAGATACTTCTGAAGACACGGCTGCCTCTTCTTGCTCACAGTCCGTGTTCAGCCTCCTGTATGGTGACGCAGACCTTCTGCTGAGAGACGGATTATTACTGTGTTTTCTTCTTATCCATTTCACTAAAATTCTTTAAAAGGGAAGAGAAAGGATGTCAATGAAATAGAAAAGAGAAATTTTTTCAAGGGAGTCATGTGTTGGTGAACCTCCTTCCTCTTTCAGGCCGCCGGACAAAACTCCTTTTTTACTTGACACCTTTCTTTGGACCATTCACCACTGCAAACCACACATTACTGCCAGTGTCATCTCGTATCTCGCGGCTCTTCAACTCCTACAATAGTCAAGTTCTTCTGGGCACCAGGAGTTTTATCCATGCCGTTCTTTTGCCCTAAAATAATTTTCAATGTGTAGTTTCTCCTCAACTTCTAGGCTTCATATCAGCTCTCTCTGACTAGAAGAAAGCTCCTGACTACTCAGTATAAATACAACCCCATCCATTTTATTTTTTCTTTATAGCGTGTTTCACTTTATAAATACATGTGTTTTACCCATTTGTTTGCTTTCATGAGGAGTCTACCTTATCTATTTTGCTCACGTTCCTGTCCCTAAAGAAAAGTGTCTAGTACATAGCATCCAATAAATATTTATTGAATAAATTAATACATAGACAAAAAGATTATAACATTTTATGCATCTTTTTAAAATGTAATTTCTTCTGTTAAACTTAAATGTCCTCCTTTAAAAAAAGAAAAACAAACAAATTAAAAAAAAACCAGCCATCTCAGAAAATAGCATGCAATGAGTTTAGTTTGTGGTCAAATAGCTTGTCGATGCCTTGCAAAATTCTAAGCCTGACGTGCCGAAAAGTTAGGTTGTTACTGTCACTTCTTCCTGTGTTTCCTTCCTCTGCTCTCTTGTTACTGTCACCTCTTCCTACTGTGTTTCCTTCCTCTGCTCTGCGCCCAGCCTGGTTGTCCTTACACACTGTGCACCTTTCCCAATGATTCTGTCCCCCTTCGTAGTCTAAAGGGAATCCAGCAGATCCTGCATCTTCTTCGCTGAACAATCCCAATCAGAAGTCATCCTCAAAAGGCCTGTTTTATTCATACATACAGATATATTGATATCTATTCATTTACCTTACATATAAATATACACATCTACCTAGAGTTCTTCATCAATATATCCACCCTCTCTTTGATCGTACCTATTTACATCCTTATATCCACTGCTGAAGTATAAAACCTTAACATTAATTCTCAGTTCCTAAAATGATAACACATGCATGGTCAATTGCTGCTAAGTGATTACTGAATTATCCCAACATTCACAGTATTTCTAGAGCCATGTTATAGTTTGTGATGATGATGACATATTTTAACAGTCTTTAAAGAATTCCTATCTTATAGTCTGCTCTGATTTGTGTGTATTCAAATATTACAAACCTCAGTTCTTCCCTCTCCTTCAAGTGAATCTACCTTGAAATTATAAGCAATACTGTTTACTGCTTACTATTTGCACTCCCATGTTATTCTCTGTTAAACACTGATAAATATTCTCTCTAATATGTCTAGGAAAAAATAAACCACTTTCCAGCTCAGCACTTGTTGAACCCATTCAAAAGAAGGAGGTTCAATGCATATAGTTTCAGCGAGAACAGAGAAAACATAGTGAGCCAGGCCCAAAAGCTATAATTTTTCTTCACATCGTCATCTTTTGTACTTACGTGACAGTGGTCCTTCCTTTTGAAACAGATGTCATCAAAGACACAGGAGGCACAAAGATCAGGGTGATCAAAGACCGACCTGTAACACACAGCCATTGTTCTTTGCCCTGGAAGGGCCAAAGACCGACCTATGGCTACAGCCATCATATTAAATGTTTTGGGCCGGGCGTGGTGGCTCACGCCTGTAATCCCAGCACTCGGGAGGTAGAGACAGGAGGATTGCTGAGTTCGAGGCTTGCCTGGGCTACATAGCGAGCTCAGAGCCAGCCTGAACTACAAAGCGAGACCCTGTCTCAAAAAAACAAAAAACAAAAAACAAAACATATTAAATGTTTTGGGAATGTGCTTTGGGGAAATCTATGGAGAAGCAAGGAAGGGATTTAGGACCAGAAAAGCCCTTTCTTGCCTTAAAACTCACCAATGATATGTTTTTATAATCCTCATGGTTGACATAAAATAATCTTCACAGTTGCCTAACAAGATCTGAAAAATAGATGAGTAGATTTTGAAGTTGTTGACGAAGTTTAAAAAAGAAAAGTTATAATGTTACTTTGTAAAAAATAAATTACATGAGCATGGACTTGGAATTAGCTCAAGAGGAAAAGAATCTAATTTTAGTAATGGATAGGTAGCCAATAAAAATCAAATTAAGAGCAGTACTCACACATCTTGTAGATTACCTTTCCAGATAGTCACTAGCAATTGAAATGAAGTGTGCTAAATCAGATTGAACACACGTGATAAAGGGTTCATTTTCTTGTATCGGTGCACACACTTGCAGGTGTTTTCCCCCTTACATTTGTATATATATATGAAGATTTTATAGGCAACTATAACAAAGACTGTGTATTCAAACATTTTATAGCAGAATAGTTTTCATATAACATTTTAAGTAAGCACAATACATAATGTAGCCCAAACCAGGACAGTATGATTAAAGTATTATAGTATATATGCATGTAAATGAATATAATCATGGCAATGTTATTTCATAGAACATTAATTCATTGTAGAAAGTTATATAGGGGGACTATTTGATAAGCAACAGATCAGAAAGAAAGCAAATATTTTCACAAAATTTATTTAATTTTCAGAGATTTTGTTCCGAGGGAAATTTGACAAATTCACTTAAGGGGATTTTGTTCTCAGACATTTTCTTAGGAAGCCATGGGCTTTAACAGCCTTCTTGGTTTTCTACACATGAGATTGAAACTTTATTTCTTAGAACTTGAATGGACACCATATGCCTGTCTCTGTTCCTTATCATAAAGGTCACAAAGAGTGACCCAGAAATGTGGCAAAGTTCAGTACCTTCATACTGACCTGAGTAAGGTCAAAATAGTCTGAGATAAGTTGAGAACAAATCATATAAATAAGTAAGGTTAATTTTTTCTCAAGCTATTCAGTATATTTAGTTAGATGTTCCTGGGAGATTTTTACCAAGGTCAACATCTGTTACTATTTAAAAGTCTTAATGAAAAGGAGGTCACACACTCAGGACAGAAGAGGAGGTCAGCATTCATTCTCTTCACTTTCACCATGGAGACCGGAAAGACAGATTCCTCTCTTGTCTCAAGCTCTGGATCCTTTGCTGCAGTTGTAAGCCTGAGAATGGGGAAGGGACTCATAGGTCAGGTTCCTGAAACTGGTCTCCAGCCTATGCTAACTTTTTACTTATAGGTTTGCAGAATTGTGCTTACCTGAACATAGCTTTGTAGTTGAAAATTATATTTTATTCTATAAACTGAAGCCATAAAAACTTCCTAATGTGAATTCATTACTAATTGAGCAGATGCAGGGTAAAAGTAGTATAGAATGTGGCCACGGGGATGTCACAGAAAAGCAGGTAGTTTCTTTAAGATTTGGAGCTTCTTTCTTTTCCCAGTCACTATGAGAATGTTCTTTTAGGTTTCCAAAAATGAGGACTTCTGTGTGCATCCATGAAGTACTTATAGGCATTTTGAAAATCACAAGTAAATCCAAAAATAAGAATGTGCCCGGGCCGGAGGGTTAGCTCAGTGGTTCCGGCACCTGCCTCGCAAGCGCAAGGTCCTGAGTTCGATCCCTGGTAACCACATAAAATGCTGGGCGTGGAGACACGCCCATCAGCAATCAACACCTCATACCACAATGCCGGACGTGGTGGCTCACGCCTGTAATCCCAGCACTCGGGAGGCAGAGACAGGAGGATTGCTGAGTTCGCGGTGGCTTGCCTGAGCACCATAGAAAAGAATTAACTCTTGTCACATACTGGTACAAATTCCCCAATGTTCTGTGGTTATGAGCTGTATGTAAAATGTACCAATAAAGAATTCAATTAAAAAAAAAGAATGTGCCAAAGACTAACGGATAAACATTTGCTCCACTCTCTCTTGACACGCCATTAATTATTCTCTTCTGGCCTAGCTACACTGGTGGCTTCCAGCTCCCTGAGCCGGTAGAAATCCTCTAACCTGTGTGTGGAAGCTTGCCATGATTAGAAACTGTGAAATGCCGCCTGTCTATTTCTCCATGAGTGAGATTTGAATAAAATTTCAGACAAAGGACTTAGCAAATTAAAGAACCTTCAGAGATAGAAGCACTGGAGGTTTCATATCCTTTCTTGCATTGCTGTAAAATTATAAAACACCTGTAGTTAAGAATTGAATGATCTGATCATGCTAATACAAGGAACCCTTCCCTGGTCTTGTTTCCAGTTTTATTAATTAACTAATTCCCTCAGACTAGATCAGCTGCCTCTCTTTTCTGTTTGTATAGCTCCTAATGCTTCCCTCCACAAAATGCTTTTCCCAGGCTCCAGGAACAGGTTGAGTTTACCTGGCTCTTACCAACTATGGACTATGTCAAGGTAGGCACCA
>PVIC010050529.1:0-12780 GCA_004025085.1 Thryonomys swinderianus
TTGTTTCAGCTTTATTTTTCTCTCCTGAGAATCCCGGTGTCCCCTGAGTTGCTGGAGTCAAACCCAGGCTGTACATATGCCCTATTCTGTTGCCCAGACTGATCTTAGGACAGCCTCAAGGTAAATACAAACTTTTACATGTGTGAGTGTGTATGTGTCCATTTTTCTGAAATCAAAGGCTTATTTTCCAAGGCACTCATGACCACTGCAGTACCTCAGAAAGAGAACTGTATTCTTGGAAAGCTCAGAAAATAACAATGCAGATTTATGACAGCTCCATGTGTTGGAGGGAGGATTGCCCCATAAACTACATTACTTGAGTTTTAATCTTGCCTGGAGCTTAATTGAACCAGGGCAAAGGCCTTATCAGAGCTGAGCTTCCATTTCTTAGGAAAGGACTTCATAATGACTCCTCGCACACAGTCACTAGATCATACGGGGCTATGGATGTAAAATCACCTTTTAAACCAGAAAACAGCACACCAATAAATATGAGATAATGTCAGTTTCAGATGGTTCACTGAATAAAGAGCTTTAGCCAGTGTCTTGTGTAGTCCAGGAAATTATGAGAAAAAATGACGATGGAGTTAAATTCTTCTTGTTCTGATTATGTAACTTAACTGTTATTGCTGGAATAATTTATTAAAAACAAGGAAGCAGAAATCTTTTGTGGAGGGTAGGAACTGTACAAATACTGTTTGATCTAACCCAATCTACTGTAATCCTTAAGCTACTCGACTTCCCCTCATGGTTTGCTTTAATTGCATGTCACAGCTAACTTCCTTGTAAAGAGACAGCCTCTGCCATTCCTTCTAATTATCCAAATCACCAGCCACTGTGTGTGGCCTTACCTAAGGCTTTTAACCAGAAGTAATGTCACTGAATCAAAGCGAGCAGGAGGCGACCTTGTTTGCAACGACTCTTATAAATGTTACATGACATTCCTTTAAGACCATTTGGAAATATTCTTTCCAGAAATCACAGTTCCAACATGATAACTCATCAGTTCCAAACAGCCATAACCACAAGCCCATGTGTAGTAAGCCACTTCTCACTAGGAAAACCATACTTCATCTATAAAGGATGTAAATTTGGCACTCTCATGTCAGGACCTGTCTGTTCTCCTGAAAAAGGAGGATATTGTACAGTTCAACATAATCTTACAACTATTTCCAGAGCTTCCTAAAGGCCATCGGTGAGGCTATAGGTTGATATTGGCATTGATAATAGTAACAAAACAACGACACATATTGAGCTGTTTCTACTTGCAAAAGCCATGTAAACTTTTTCAAATATGTCATCTCATCTAATCTGAATGACTGAAGGTACAGTTCTTAATCCCCACTTCTGCATGAAAATAGAAGTCTCAAAGTAACTTGCTTGATGTACCTTAGAACCCACAAGCAGGAAATACATGGAACTTATGAGAGATCATTGCTAAGGAGGTTAAGACAAATTGCTCTGACTTCTTGTTCTGTGTGTATAGCTGGTTATACATCAAGAAGGTGTTACATACATTTTTAATACCTGGAGCTGTGTGATAAAATTCTGAAGAAATAGTAACATTTCTCATGAATAACAAGCATTTTCTGCAACATTTCTCCAATTGTACATTTGTAAGTTGAAAATAGAAGGACATGTTTTTAGATACATAACTTTTCCAGGACATTTTTTTTTTCTTTTTGAGACAGGGTCTCGCTTTATAGTTCAGGCTGGCCCTGAGCTCACTATGGTGCCCAGACAAGTCACCACGAACTCAGCAATCCTCCTGTCCCTGCCTCCCGAGTGCTGGAATTACAGGCGTGAGCCACCACGTCAGGCACTGTGGTATGCGGTGTTGATTGTTGGTGGGCGTGTCTCCACGCCCAGCATTGTATGTGATTACCGGGGATCGAACTCAGGACCTTGTGCTTGCGAGGCAGGGGCCGGAACTGCTGAGCTAACCCTCTGGCCCTCCAGGTCATTTTTTAAACAGAAATATTTAAGAGGGTAACACTCGAATTGTCACAGGCTTCAACCTCAGTATGTTTGGCTTGTGAAAATTCTCCAGGCTGCATACTGTGATGTACACTTTACTGCACGTGCCTATCAATAAAAAGTTTTGAAACTGCATCCATATAGCTCTGCAGTCATGTTTCGTTACTGTTTTTCTCTACTTTCCCAGAAGTGACCAAATTCACCTATATCTTTTAATTTTCCCAGAATAATTTTCCTTTATAGTAAAAATCCCTAGCCTAACATGTCAGCGAATCCCTTGGCAAATTTTTGTTAGCGTTAGAAAACTTGTTAACTCATAACCTGCACATCAAGCCTGGATCCCTACTCCAGAGCCTCCAGCAGCTCTCTCTGCTCAGTAGCGTTTGTTTACAAGGGCAAAACGGAGCTCATTACCAACAGAAGAGGAGGTCAAAGGGGCCGCTCCTCCTCTTCTTCCTTCGTTCTTGCGGCACAGGACACACGCAGTACTCCCGACAAGATCCTGGGACAGGGAGGAAGGTTGTTTTGCTGAGATGAGGGGAGTTTCCTGGGCAAAACTCTCTCTCCTGCCTTCCCGAAGGAAGGAGGTGTGAGGAGAAACACAACCTGTCGGAAGACTGCCCCCTGCCTTTAGTCCCGACACCAAGGGGCTTTCCTCTCCCTTTGTCCATCCCTCATCATCCGGGGGAGCAACAGTTAGAAAACGGGGAAGAGAGTGCAAACAAGGCTAAATGATTTTTTAGATTAAAGACTTTGTTGCCGTATTTAATTCACACACTTACGTTAGTTCTGATCTAATTTACAACTAGTTTTACATAGTACCTACTTGTTAAAAAATTCTCTTTCCAGGCCAGAGATTTAGCTCAGTGGTTCCAGTGCCTGCCTAGCAAGCGCAAGGTCCCTGGTTCAATCCCTGGTAACCACATACAATAATACCAGGCGTGGTGGCTCACACCCACCAGCAATCAGTACCACATACCACAATGCCATGGTGGCTCACAAAGGCATGGTGGCTCATGCCTGTCATCCCAGCAATCGGGAGGCAGAGGCAGGAGGATTGCTGTGAGTTCCAGGCTAGCCTGGGCTACACAGTGAGCTCAGGGCCAGCCTGAACTACAAAGCGAGACCCTGTCTCAAAAAACAAAACAAAACAAAACAAAAAAAAACCCCTCTCTTTCCACGAGCAGAGAGCAAGTGAATGTAGCCTTGTGGACATTATGTTAACAAACAGGCTCAGCTGGTGAAACAAGGTGTCATCTGCCATGAGAACAAAGGACAATAGCACACAGTGTTCCAAACCAGGGAGAACTTGGCCTGAAGGCCAGGCCAGGTGTGGGAGCATCATACCCTCAGGAGCCGGGCGTTGTCAGCCCTGGTCGCTGTGTTATCCTTGAAGGGTTTAGCCATTGTTGTCCACCTAGGGTTGGAGATGGCTGCTCCAGGCCTTACCCTGGCGCACAGTTCCACCCAATGACAAGAGGACAAGAGAAGATAAAGCCTGTGCCTTTTCGGAGAACTGCACAGTTCTGTGTGGCCTGTTGCCCACAGCACCACATGGCCACACGCACCATGAAGGAGGAAGGAGCTGTGAGCACTAGCTGGATAGTTGCTTGCTTTGCGGAAATTTGCAATACTAAACCAACAGGGAGAGAACAGGCATTGGGAGATAATGAAAATGTGCAAACATTCATTCATCTACTTATTCTTTTATCTGTTCATGAACACTGAAAGCCTGTCACATGCTGGGCACTGTACTAGCATTAGGAATTCACAAATAAGACACTACTCTCTTGTCCGTATCTTAAGTGGTTTGCAATTTTTGAGGAAACACACATGAACACAAACTGATAATAAAGCACTTTTTTTTTTGGCGGTAGCAGAGATGGAACCCAAGGAACAGTGAGCTGATCATTTTAAAAATTATTTTGAGGCAGAGTGTATTAATTGCCCAGGCTGGTCTCAAATTTGCAAATCTCCTCCTTCAGCATTCTAAACTGTTGGGATCACAGGCATGTGTCACTGTGCCTAGCTACAAATTGCTTTACTGGGATTATACAGAAAGCACAAGACTCTTTACCTGGGAAGACCAGGGACAGCTCCGAGAGGAGCCTGCCTTTATGCTAATCTTTGAAAGACAGTAATAAATGCAACAAGAACAACAAGATTTCTTTATTGGTTACTTTGTCCCAGGCTCCATGCTTAATCTTTCACGTGTGTTAATTTATTTAATCCTTACAAAGAACTTGCTAGAAGGAATCATTACTAACACTTCACAGATGAACAGTGGAGCCATTTCAAGGGAGAGCTGAACGTGAGCAGGCCGCCCCCAGAGACTGAGCTGCTTTCCTGAGCGAGAAAGAACCCAAAACTTTCATCTTCCACTTCTTCTAGCCATATGCAAGGACAGGAATCAGCAGGAAAGGTGGAAAAGATTAGAGGGCCTCAGGAGCCCGCTGCCGATACAGCAAGAAAGAATTCGAACTGCAGTGCAAGTGTCTTAACTTCCTCTTCTCTCCCTGAGATCACAAGTTCTCAGTACACTGCTGGGGGGACCCTGGAGGTGACAGGCGCCCATGGAATGTGTATGCAGCGTCAGACATCAACTCCTTCCTGAACTACCACAGACATTCCCTTAGCTCTGCAGTGGTAGATCTTCTGTTGGCATGAGAGAAGCAATTTTTAAACAAAGAACCACTCTACAACCTAAAAGAAATTTGGCCTTCATGGAACTAAATGACGCATCTAAAGAAGCTCTTTTACCTATCAGTAAACTAGACTTGCTCGTTTGAAACAGCTATTTACTGTTGTTCTTCCATTATTCTACACAGATTGTCTCTTATTTGAAAGGTGCTAGCCCTAGAAGATGAGAGGTAACAATACACAGTGAAAGCACTCAATAAAAACTTGGTAATATTTCAGCATGTTTCAGTAAGTTTTTTTTTCTCCTGTTTTTTTCTGTTCATTTCCACCCTTGATTAGCAATTTTACACCCAAATAGTAAAATATGAAATACTTTATAATACTGCCGTGGTGGTAAAAGTGTTTAGTTTTTATGACTTGTCTCCAGAGATAGATACTTAGCAGTATATAGTGAGGTTAATTCAGCATAAAATAGTATATATAATACCTTTCTTATTTCTGTTCATTCACTTAGAAATTATGAGATGAATTTTAGCAAAAGCTCCACCTCATGGGCTGGAGACTAGGGTTTGAAAGCACTGAGATTCTCTTTTTATCTGGCTAAAAATGTTTCTAATTACCTTCTTAAAAAGCACATAAACACAAGTTATTTCCCATTTTTGTTTGCTCAGATTCCTGGGAGAAGTTACCATTATGGGAAACTTCGGTGGTAGAAAACCAACCACTGACCCCACCTCTGCTTCAGACTTTTCTGCTCTGAACACTTGTAAAATGAGATCTGGAAACCCAGACATTTTGTGAAGATACTAATCATATTTCCATGGCTGTACTGTGCAGTCGTGTGAGGCAGAGAGGAAGATCAAGTTAGCTACTTGGCAACACAGGGATGAAGCTAGGAAAATAGGAGAAATTAAAAAAAAAAAAAAAAACAGGAAATCTCTCCTTGAGTCATTGAGCTACACTTAAAACAGATCCTATTATAGTTCCCCAGGGCAGTGACACCCACCTGTGGAGATGCATTTACCTCCCAGAAAGTCACCAAGTGCACTGTCCCCAGCATGCCCCCGCCTCACACAGAGTAAAATGAAAGTACTCTTCACATAAGCAATTATGTTCGCTCTCCCTTATATCAGCACCTACAAAAGTCCAAATTGGGCTTGTACAATGAATTACATTCTAACTTAATCTCACAGTCGCTTCTAATTTCAATCTCTAATGAATGCTTGGCACTCCTGTGCTTCCTTTCATAAAAAGATAAAGTTCCTGCTTCTCACTTCATAAAAATGGCAAGAACAAGTTAACCTTTAGCTAACATGGATAAGAAAAGGTTAATATAAGAGGAATAAAAACACAATTTCCCCACAATTTTAATTTTACAGTGAAATACAAAGCTCTTTAGACTAGATAATTGTTAGTTTTTCTGGATACTTACTACATTACCCCACTTGGAAACCTATTAAGAATTAAAAGTAAACATGTCAAACATGAACTGCTCCCTAATTAATACTAAGACATGTATGAAAACATTCTTGAATATTGGACTTAGTAGTATGGTATATTATACTGTCTTTGCTTATAAAAAGTTAAATGTTTCTTCAAGTGAGAGAGCAGACCAATAAAGATAGCTAAATATGCAAAAATCTAGTGATCCATTTGATATGCTACGAACCAGTTCTAATAATGTTACACTGCCTATCTTCAGTTTTAAAGATTAATTAATCCTAACTACTCTCCTGTGAGAGAACTGATGAACAAACACGTTGATTAACAGAGAAGTTAAAAAAATACATAACACTGTGCAAAAAAGCCCTGTGCCTGAGGGAAGAACTCAGTTCTAACAAAGAGACTATAATTCCTAAGTCTGGTATCTGGCACCGTGTTCCAAACACCATGTCATAAGGAGACATAAAGAAATGTGATGCAATGCTGCACAAAGCCCGAGAATCTGCTGCTGGCATTTAAGAGTGGAAACTAAAACCAACTATAAATACATAAAACTAAATAAGCATACTGATCTCTTAAACTGTGACCCAACCTTAACCTAAGTATTAATTATTTTCTCAGAACTAAGCCAAAAGAAGTTTCCAAGGAACAGAACCCACCTTGCTAAAACATCAAAGTACTTGTCCATCAACATACAGAAAGCTGTAGTGTACTGTACAGAAAGAGTTGTGGGATGTAGTCCTGATGTGGCCCCTCTGCCACAATCTATACTCAGTCCTGTAGCCTCTTGAAGCCTGGGTTGGGGGAGGAGGGCAGTCTCTCTAACCATGACCCTGTTTCCATTCTTCCCAAATTTGTCAGACGTTGAGACATGGTATGGCCAGAATGCGTTTAAAAGGATAAGAGAAATAAGGAGGGTTCACACTTTGCAAAAGGAGGCAGTACTTTGGGAACAAACCAAAGTCAGGGAAAAGGTTAGTCCAATCTTTCAATCTCCACATTTCAGCATGATGTGAGATAATATCGTGAGTCACCTCCTTCCAGACTTTACACTCAAGTAAAAGAAAGTGGGTTCATCTGTGATATGCAGACAGCAGTGGACACTGGTCCATGATAGTCCATGTGGATGACAACTCCAGTCTCTCAGGTGCTCTATGACTGTTGTCAAGCTAAATCACTATTCCTGGATACCAAAAGCACCCTGCTGATCTGGGAAAAAAAACTAAAATGTCTCAGAAAGTGCCTATCATGGTTACATGCTCACCACACTTTAAAAATCTGCAGCCTATTAAGAAAACATATGTAGAATAACAGGGGGCGGGTAGGTTGTAACAGGAAGAAGGAGTATCAAGACAGATTTTAAAAGTCATAAAATGTGGGTTTTGTTCTTCAAGTCATTAAAAAACCCATACCAGTCTGCTGGTTGATACAATAAAACACAACAAGGAGAACCATAATAGTCATACTAGGATACAGAAATGAAGTAACATGTGAAGTAGAGACAGTCAGCCAAGAGACATGAATCTTAAATGGCGGCAGTAATTCAGCAAAGAAAAACTTCAGATGACTTCCCATGGTTTGCTCAGATAACAGAGAGGAACAGGTCCTCTCCACTGAGCTGCAGTGGACAAACTCCCACCCTTCCCCCTACAGCCTGGACACAGAGCCCCCAGAGCAGACTGGAATGTGACTTGCCATAGGAGAAAAGTTACTACATTTCACAGCTCTTAATCTCTGGTAGTTGGTGGCAATCACTTTAAATATAAAGTGATATAGAGTACACAATTTAGGAAAATCTTTGATTCAGAGAAATAGTTTCCTACACTGCTACAATTCCTTTAGGGGACATGAGTTTGTGAACCAGTAGGAGAGACAGATAATTCTGTCTAAATTTTGTGTTTAATAATAATATATACCAGAGCAACTCTTTCCCAGATAGTCCACAATTGGAAGGTCCACTGAAGAATAAATGTCCTTTATTTCTATGTGTTTTGTGATAAGAAAGAAACTGGCTTCTGTAGTAAATTTTTAAAAATTGTACCTTTTACTAGTTTTTGTAATTGAAGTGTTGAAAGTCCAATACACTCCTTCAAGAGGAAAATCTAAACAGTCTTCTGTCAGTAACAGCAACATACAGTAGTCTGGAACCTCCTTGAAGTTAATTGCGGCACAGCTCACTAATGAAACTTTCCATCTATTAAATCTTAACAGGCATAACTATAAAAATGGCGCCAAGCTTTCTCCTGCTCTGGAATGTCCCAGCCAGCACTTTGTGACTTTTATCCTTTATCTTTGTAATTATTGTAATTATTGAAGAGTTGGAGTAGATTCAAAATCTAAGAATATAGTTTTTTTTTCTTCCAAAGTTCATTTTTTTTCATATTCTCTGGGTGAGAAGTGTTTTAGATGGCTTGCCATGGATGTAACAACAGTGTCCGGTGATACTAATTTGACTGTAAATCCCATATAGGGCTGCTGGGAACTCATGGATTTTCATTGAATCCAGAATACATACAAGATGTACTAACAACCTTCATAGAAGTGTGATTTCTTTAATATCTTTTTCTTTTTTGGCAGAACTGGGAATCTAACTGAAGAATTTCCATTTGCCAGGCAGGTGGCGGCACTACTGAGCTACATCCCAGCCCTTAATATCTTATTCTTGATAATTTACATATCAATAAAGGGTAGTTTTGTAGATATAACAAGGATGCAGAAAACATAAGTCATTAGTCTCAGTTTTAGAGCCTAACCAGAAAATATTCCCCCCTCTTTGAAATATTATCCACCTAGAAATGCATTTTACTTATCAATATTTTGACGTCTTTGGGTGAAAATCAAAAGTAAATAATAGCTGTTTATATATTACTTATTCTCCTGAAGTTAAAAAATCTGCCTCTTAAATTGCTTCTGTCAAACTGGTACTCTTATACCAATTCTTATTTTCTTAATTTTGAGTCAATTTTTTCTAATATTAAAAAGAAATAATTTAGGGTAGCACTCACAGAAAGTGCAATGATTTTTTTCTTTGGTTCCAAGCCTTTGTCCTAAATAGCAGCAGTTAGAGAAAGGAAATATCTCACTAAGAGACCAGTTTAGGGACCAAATGAGGATGGACTGTATGCATAATGCAGTGCCGTTGTCTTTATAAATTAATGCTTTGCTGCCAGATAAATGTATTTGCAGTCTAATGCCCAATGGGCATTTTATTTCATTTCCATTTTCTCTTCACAAGGCAAGTCAGAGCCAAAAAGACAGCATGTACATATATAGTTTTGGCTATGGAAACTAGGACATAAAACATGTTAATTAACTTCTAAAAAGTAAGTTTTGATTAGTTTTGTAATAACTGCTTGGCACCTCAATGATAAAATAGCTTTTTTGAATGACCCTGCAGAGCAAATATTCTCTAAAACAATCATCAGTTTCTACTTTTACGTATTAAGTGGTCATCTCTATACAGCTGAATGCTCAGCATGGTACGGGCATTTCCATAAAGCATGGTTTCTCTGAATGTGATCAGGACATGGACCACCTGTGTTGTAATTACCCAGGGAACTTGTTAAACTCTCTAGTAGGCCAACTGAACTATAAGCTCAGAGGATGGAAGACGTAGGTCAGAAATGTGGGTTCCCCGAACTTGCTAGGTCTTCTATGCACTAAAATTTTGTACAACTGTGTTAATGCAACTTTAGCACAATTTATTAACTTTCATTTTTTCCACTTACAGTATCATCTTTATTGTCAACAAATATCAAGACACAATTCTGAGGGTCGTGAGGATGACAAAGGTGAAACAGATCTGTTTTTTAAGAGCTCACAACTCAGTTGGAGGCATAAATCAGAGATAAGTAGCAACACAGCTTAGCATGTATGTGTCCAGATAACAATAGGAATGTTACTTTCAACCTCCTAATATGAGCAATTTTGTTTGTAAATTATATTTTATCTCTGTTTCTTATCATCCTGGCTAGAAATTATCATTTCATTACAAGTAAAAATCTGAGGCTTCGAAAGATACAGTGACTTTCTTGAGACCACTCAGCTTGTACACCAGAGAGATGAAGTAGAAACCAGAGCCTGTGGCCCAGAGTTCATGCCTATGCTACCCCCGCCCCCGCTGGCCTAACTAGCACATTTGGGGAACAAAGTTGGGGTTTAGTCTTGTTCTTGTTGATCACTAGACTTAAATTAGTATTGCTGCCCAACTCTGGGACCTAATGAATAAGGCACCTTCTGCTCTGAAGGTCCATGGCAGACCCGGATTACTCCTAGTGTAACCTCATTCCCCATTCATGACAGCCAGGATAAGAGAATGGTGTTTGCTTCCTCCCTCCCTCCCTCCCTCCCTCCCTCCCTCCCTCCCTCCCTGCCTGCCTTCTTTCTTTCTTTCTTTCTTTCTTTCTTTCTTTCTTTCTTTCTTTCTTTCTTTCTTTCTTTCTTTCTTTCTTTCTTTCTTTCTTTCTTTCTTTCCTTTTCTTCTCTTTCTGGTCTCCAATACTCAAGAACAGATTATTTTGTAAAAATGGTGGATCTATTCCAGTCCAGAATGGTTCATTATTTTTCAAGCCATGAGCCTTTTGGTGTGTGCCTGTGTGTAATGGTGGGGATGGGATCAAACCTAGAGCAGGTACACCCAAGGCAAATATCCTCCCCCTGAGCTATATCACAAGCTCTCTGATTTTTCTTATTCTTTAACACAGGTATAACTTGGGACAGATAAAGGACAATTGTAATTCAAATTATTAAAGAAGCATGATTCTTTTTCAACTTTTATGTTTTATCTTTTTAAAAAACCTAAATCTAGATTCATAAAGAATGGGTCCTCAAATGAAATAAAGCAAGAAATAAAAAACAAAACAACAAAAAGCCCAACATAGAAATTTATTTCAGAGGAATCATAAGTGATATGGGTCAAGAGAAACATCTTAGTCACAGCTCTTTCAAAATCTTGTCTGATAATTCTAACACTTCAGTCATCTCCATCTTGGAATTTATAGTGTTTTTTAAAAAACTGAATTCTTCATTGGTACATTTTATATTCACATCATGATCACACTCAATATTGAGAATTTGTACCAGTATGTGACATGACTTCATTCTCACTTTTTCCCATTCCCCTATACCCACCCTACACTATTCACCCCCTATATGCATAGGCTTTGTTTCTTTTTTTTTTTTTTTTTTTTTTTGAGACAGGGTCTCACTTTGTAGTTCAGGCTGGCCCTGAGCTCACTATGTAGCTCAAGCAAGCCTCAAATTCAGCAATCCTCCTGCCTCTGTCTCCCAAATGCTGGGATGACAGGCATGCGCCACTACACCCGGCACTGTGGTATGTGGTACTGATTGCTCATAGTATTATTGTATGTGGTTACCAGGGATTGAACCAGGGATTTTGCGCTTGCTAGGCAGGTGCTAGAACCACTGAGCTGAATCTCTGGCCCAGCTTTGTTTCCTTTATAACATCATATTTTTTTCTTCCCCCTCATTACTTACCCTTATCCTTTTCCTTTTTAATATTTTCTATTTTATAATATCTGTCATACATTCTAGAATTCATTAACATCTTCAGTTTCTCATACCAGAGAGCAGATATGATATTTACACATCTGTACCCTATTTATTTCACTTATGATTATGTCCTCAAGGTATACCCATTTGAGTATAAATGACTCAATTTTATATTTCATTTTATTTATTTATTTATTTATTTATTTATTTTTTGCTTTTTGGAGACAGGGTCTCGCTTATTTTTGAGACAGGGTCTCACTTTGTAGTTCAGGCTGGCTCTGAGCTCACTATGTAGCCCAGGCAAGCCTCGAACTCAGCAATCCTCCTGTGTCTGCCTCCCGAGTGCTGGGATTACAGACGTGAGCCACCACGCCAGGCACTATGGTATGTGGTATTGATTGCCAGTGGACATGAGTCTCCACGCCCAGCATTGTATGTGGTCACCTGGGATTAAACTCAGGACCTTGTGCTTATGAGGCAGGTGCCAGAACCACTGAACTAACCCTCTGGCCCACATTTTTTAAAAAATCCAAATCTTCTTTATCCAGTCTCCAGTTGATGGGCATTTGGGTTATTTCCAAGGTTTATCTATCACAAACTGAGCTGCTATGAACATGAGTGTGCATATGTTGTTATGTTATGATTCTTTGAATTCTTTCATGTATATCCCTAGCAGGGGAATAGCAGGGTCAAATGGGACCTCTAATCCTAGTTTTTCTGAGCAATCTTTACACTGATCTCCACAGTAGTTGCATGAGTCTATATTCCCATCAACAGTGGAGAAGGGTTTCTTCCTCCCCGCAGCCTCGCCAGCATTTGTTACTGCTTAATTTCATAGTAGCAGCCGTTCTTTGTGGAGATGAAATCTCAGTGTTGTTTTCATCTGCATCTCTCGAATGACCAGTGATATTGAACAGCTGCTTTTATTTCTTCCTCTGAAAAGTGTCTGTTCATTTCAGATGCCCATTTTTGAACTGGGTCTTTAAACTGTGAGGGGGCTGGTTTTTTACATCTCTTTATATATTCTAGATAGTAGCCCTTTCTCTGAGAAACAGCCAGTGAAGATTTTTCCCATATTGTTGGTTATATTTTAGCTCTGTGCAGAAGCATTTTAATAGGATGAGATCCCATCTTTTGATTCCTTCTGCTAGTTCTCGTACTACAGAGGTTTTGTTCATAAAGTCTTTCTCTAAGCCAATGTCTTCAAGA
>PVIC010050530.1:0-12784 GCA_004025085.1 Thryonomys swinderianus
CCTCTCCCCTCTCCCCTCTCCCTCTTTCTGTGTTTCCATGGTTCAGATGGACCCTTGTGGGTCTGAGCTGCTTGTCAGTACCAGGCCTTCCTCTCAGATGAGGCCTCATCTCCCTTAGAGCCTTCTGGATTGCTGGGCAGAACACGTTTCTTGTTGGTATAGTTTTCTAAGCATCTTGAGTACCTGTCTTTTCAGGTCCTATGATACAGATTGGAGGCCTGATTAAGAGTCTGAAGTCTCTCTAAGCACTTTAACACAATCCATTCTGAGATCTCATCTAGATTTATAGAGCTTTTGAGGAAAAGTGCCTCAAGTTCACTCAAAGAGCCGCCCAAAAACCTTAGACTTGTGGAAGATTACCAAGGAGTCCCTCTCCTATTTCCCTCCTATTTTATGAAATTTTGGGGTTGCATCTGTTTTATGTTATTTTAATGATATGGCTCATAGCATTTTTAGATTCCATTGGTCATCTTTGTTTTCCCCTGGAATATTTTTATTTTTTTTCCTCCTTCATATCTTTGGCCAGAGGAGAGTTACGCTAATCAGTCTCCATGAAAGGTGCTGAACTTTGACATCCGCAGAAGCTTTGATAATTGAACCCAGAGAAAATTTGGGTCATCCTTAACTTGTTCCTGACTCAGAGGAACAGGGTCTTCCAGAGCAATGGCTGGTCCACTTTTCTGAAGTCTGATTTTACTGTTCAATTTTTTTCTAGAGACACTGATGGCTGACAGCTTATGGGGACTTTGTAATACAGTGCCTTTTGTATGTTGTTGTTAAGGAATTCCAATTTGTTGGCTGAATATATGTGGCAATAAACATGTGTTAGTGTTCTGACCTGCATAAGGAGCCTTACTGCTTACTACATAAAACAGCTTCCCAGAAGTGGTAGGTATTGTGGGCCCTGAGAGATAGGGGATATATGTTAATCTTTCTCTCTTAGGGAAAAAAAATGTGTTTCTTATAAAACAGGTTGTGAACTTTTCAGCCTGTGAAAAACTGAATTAATTCCCTGTGAAAGCATCATGAGTGTACATTGCTCTGGCCTTGATCCCACAGCCCACTGTCCCATTTAATCCAAATGAAGTTCTTCTTGTCTCTCATCCTTTTCTCAGGCATCAGGAGTAAACAGTGGGCTAGAACATGACCTCTTTGCACTTTGGCTTGACAGAATAGATGCAACGAGATTTGTCACTATACTGTCCAATAGCAGCTCCACAGAGAATGAGGGAGGACCTTGTTTCTAAAAAAATGAAGTTAAAATGTTGATGACCTTCCAGTGCGCATTTGGTTCATTTCATGGCTTCCTCCCTTCCCACCTTAAGTTTTATTTTATTCCTGGGCTCATTAAAACTAGAAACATCCTCAGAGAAATTGGTAAAGTGAAAGGCCCAGATGTTCACTGGTTAAAGCCCATCAAACCTTACAAAACCATTTCTTCTTGGAGGAGTGAGTGATCTTCTTTGCCAAAGGAGTGTTCAACTCTCAGTGCACATTTCATTATTAGACCTTTTTCTTGTGTCCAACACTTCCTGTGGTCAAGAATGGGTGAAAATACTGGGGAAATTTTCATCTTGAAGGACATGGGATGTGTTGGAGGTATAGGGTCTGACGCCCAGTTTATATTCTGCCTTTGAATATATTCAAAGTGAAATGTTCAAAGTGAATATATTCAATGTGAAAACAAAGGCATGTAAGACTATGGGAATGGAAATCTGAATGATGTCTATAGCTTATAAATTCCATCCAGATTTTTTAGCTTCCTATATTGTGGCAGCCACTGGGAATTGCTATCATTGATTTTGCTGTCAGTATGGAGGCCACCTTGACCTACCAGCACCAGCTGGAATTGTTTATCACTGAATATTATTTGGATATTAAAATTTGATCATCATATAACACACAACTCATTTAGGGATCTGCTTATGTTCCAGTGAGTTTCCTTGGAAGGGAACATTACTGTTTGATACTACTACCACCTAGCATTTGAATAACACTCAATAATCATCCAAAGATTTTTTACTTTTTCCTTAATATAACCTTGAAGGACTCCCAGAAGCTAAAAAATCTGGATGAAGATAAGGTGATTATACTACTTTCCTTTTTTGGATAAGGAACCCTAGGCCACTAATAAGGGCCAGTAAATTGCCCAAGGTCATGAGATTTGTGGGGAGGACCCAAGGCTGAAATGAAGGTGTTCTGACTGCCAGTTTCTTCAGGCATTTTGTGCCTGACCAGGTGTATTTTATTACTTGGGTTGTGGTTTCTGATGTTTGAAGTATGATTATTATCCTTGCTTTCAAAGAAAGACTCAAGGCCTACAGCAATTATTGTTTGACAATGACTTTGTTAACTCTTTATGAGCCAGCCCTGGCAGATGTCCAGATGACAGAACAAGGTTGTTGGGGAGTCCATATTAACAAACATATACCAGATTTTATAGGAAAATTGAAGCCTTCCTTTGTGCAGCTATTACAGTGGCTCTTTACTGTGACAGTAGTCATGTGTTTATGCCTCTAGGTAAATTGGAAGATAAGACAGGGTGGATTATAAAAAGCTAAAAATTTGAATCTAATTTTATTAGTGTACATTAGCTTTACAAAATATTAGATTTTAATTTATTTTTTTTTGTTCTTTTTTTTTTTTTCTGGCCCTAGAGATTGAACTTAGGACCTCATGTTTGCATGGCAAGTGCAGTGCCACTGAGCTAAATTCCCAGGCCTGTAGTGTGTTATTTTTATGCATCCATATAAGGTATTTTGATCATACCATCCCCCACTGTCCCCCCTGACATCCTCCTTGTTCCTCCTGCTTGTTCCCTTCCTCTTGAAAGGGCTGCAGATTCTTGCTCAGCTGAAGGACGTCTGACAAAACTGGTAGTTGTGGGCATAGATAGGTTGGGGCATTAGATGCCCAAGGCTGACTGTACAGTCACCACTTACAGGATGCAGGACTTGACAAGTAATTTAACTTCTTTGTGCCTTGGTTTCCTCTAATGTAGGGATAATAATGGCACCTACCTCATGGGATAGGTATGAGGATTTGATGAGATAATGTTTATTAAGCACTTAGTGCTTGGCAAGCTGGGAAAGTTCAGTTTCCATTCACTAGAATGTACTTTACAGAGGGCCTCTGGGCAGTGTGACTTCTCAGTTTATCACAAGCGGGGGGAAAGAGAGCCACAGTATACCCCACAGCTTGGTAACACTGACATTGCTTCGTTCTTACAGGATAGGAATGAGTTGGTTTAGTTGAGGTATCCTGTCTTGTCCTTGAGATGGTGTGAAAAGAAAAATCAAGACTCTCAGGAAGAATTTTCGTCACCCCCTTGGAAACTTGTGTCGATCCTCTGTTTAGCAGCCACATTTTTAAAAATTCTTGGACTTAGCCTAAGGATTTAATTCATTTTGCAGCAGATAAATGAGCATGTAAGTGAGTATCATAGGCTGTATTGGTCAAGGTCATGTCTTATGAAGCAGTCAAATGGAAAATGTAATTTCTCCAGATTTTCTCAAGGACACAGCAAGTGCTTCTAGAAGGTGGGCCAGCCAGAGGGTGGGAGTGCTTTCCTTGGGGCAGGCTCAAAGTCCTATACCTGTTTTTGCTCCAGGCTGCTCACTTCTAAGTCAGTTCCTGCACCCGCCAGGGACTGTTCTGTGTTACATCTAACTCTGCTTCCTGCTGCTGGCCTCTCCCATAAAATAGATGCCCACAGAAGGCACATGTGAGCAGGCTGGCTCACAACCCAGGGAATACCATGGTCCCATGAGGACAAACCTGTGTTTTCACATGAAGGGTTTCAGCTCTGGGAGAGATGGCTGCCTTGTGATAAGGCAGATGTTTGCCTTTCATTCACTTATTTTTCTGGGTGTGTGTTCAGAGGACAGCTTATATCTCCCTTTGTTTTCCCCACAATCTCTTAACCACACTGTTTAGTTAAGACTGTGACCTCTTACACCAAAGAAAGGAGTGTGTACCCAGCCTCTGCCTGCCTACTACCTCCCGTTTTCTACAAGGTGCTCCTTCTATGTTAGACCCCAACCTTAGAGTACCTCTTAAAAATAAGTTCCATATCCTTACAAATGGGTGACTGCCAGGGTAATTATTTTCTTATTTTCAAGACTTATCTGTAAAGATAGATTTATTATTATTATTTAAATCTTAGTCTTCGATTTATTGGTCCCTATCCAGCTCAGTCAGGTCCAGGAGGGAAAGTTGTATGCACTTGACAATGATCAGAAACCAGGAATGTCAGCTAAGGCTATTGTTTCAGCTGACCACAGCCCAGCCTGGTCAGAGGGAACTGGCATGAGCAATTGGTGTATGTAGGGGTGGGGAGTCGTCTTGTGGCCTTGGCAAGCCTTTTTTCTTATTGGGGCCTCAATTTCCTCATCTGTAAAATGTGGAAGATGTACTAACTTGGTGGTTTGTAAGTGCTGTTCTGTGGAGTGCTGGAGTTTGTTCCAGGAAATTTCTGTTGCAGACGGGAGGATCCTGACCTCGTATTTCAAATAGAGCCATTCTGTTGTCTCTTTCGTGTACAGGGTCCTTGTATGAGATGATATTTGTGGAGAGGAAAGAGCAGGATTGGCTACAAAAAACATTTGGAAATTTCTGGCATAGACTGTCTCTGGCTTTGACATTCTGTGATCTGTATTCTCTAACTCTTCCGTTTGTTTTGTTTTGAACCTTGGCTTACCACAGTCCTGACTGCTTCCCCTCCCACCACTGTCGTCAAGATAGCCAGGGCCAGTGGTCACTTCCTCACCCTGCCCCTGACCCCACTTCCTTCCCTCAAGCATGTCACGCGCAGACCTGCTGTTGGGGGTGTCTGGGGTTGGCACTGAAGATCTGCCCTGTGCCAGCTTCATTTCCTTCACCTCCCCAGCCTTCTGCTCCTATCTGGCCAGGGAGGCTGGTCACCTTCTTGCGGGTTAAAACTGCAGGCGGGGATGAAGAGAGTTCGTCAGGCCTCTGCTGCAAGCCACTGACCTCCCCTGACCCCCGCTCTCTCATCTGTCATGTGACGGGTTTATGAATGATGGTATCTATCTTGGCGATCTGCTCAGATGCTGATGAGACAGCATCTATGAAAAGGGCTTGGGAATCAAATGTGATTTGGAGATAAGAGGGTAGCAAAGGTCGGCAGGCAGATGCTATTTCCTGGGGTGCCAAGGCGGCTTTTGAGGGTTGGCCCCATGTATGCCACAGCTTTATGTAGTACCCTAACTTGCTGGAACCAAAGCAGACTTTCTTTTCCTTCTTTCTTTACACTGTGCTGCAATTCACATTCAGTAAGTACACAGATTTTAAGAGTAGCACTTGATTAAATTTGACAAATGTTTTTATACCTGTTACATTGTTCTCTGTGGCTACTGTTCACAGATTGCCACGTTGACTTCAAGTTACCAGATTTACAAGTTCAACCAGGGTGCCAGTCAGACTGTGTCTTTTTCTGGAAGCTCCAGGAGAATAGCTACTCTTTAGGCTTTGTAGGGACTGAAGGTCACCCACACTCCTTGGCTTGTGAACCTCTCCCCATCTTTGTATTTATCAGTGGAAATTTGAGTCCTTCTTACATTGTTTCGCTGTTCTATCCCGCTTCCTCTTCCACTTCTCAGGCCCCTTGTGCTAACATAGAGCCTCTGAATAGTCTAAGATTATCTCCTTACTTGAAGGTGATCTAATCAGCATCCTTGACTTAATCTGCTACCTTAATTCTACTCTGGTTTATGAGGTGACATTCGACTCTACCATGAGGCAACAGTATTCTAGAGATCAAAGTGTAGACATCTCGGGAGGACCATTTTTCTGACAACATTTGTGTAACTACTACCCTAAGGAAGATTTTTTTTTCTTCACGATGGGAAGTTCTCGTGTTCCCCTTTGTAGTCTCTTCCCATCATGCACCCTGAAGTAACTCTTTTTTATATCTTTTGCCATTAGTTAATTTTGTCTGCTTGGGGCCAAATTTACATTAGGTCCCCTCATACCTTCTAAGTGGGGTGGAATGAAAAATTTGGAAAGTATAATCTCTCTGTGATTTTGGGCTCTTAAGCTTGGGAGAGGGGCAATGGATGGGAATAGGTTCCAGGAAGGAGTGGGTAGGTAACCAGATGGAGCTGAGGGCTGGAAGCCAGTGTGTACCTGCTTGCTCTGGCCTGAGGGCATAGCTCTCAGTGACCTCCTTCCTCCCCTAAGTGCCAAGAACAGTTTGTTGCAGAAAGAGATTTAGAGAAGAGGTCCACAGATTCTGGAGGCCCCAGTCTCTCTGAGCTGGCACCAGGCACCAGAGAGGAGCAGAGAATGGCTCCCGCATCCACAGAAAGCTGTTCCAGAATCCCTGCGTAGGGCTCTCCTGTGCCACCCCCTTCTGAGGGGGAGCCTCTTAGCTCTTCACCTCCACAGCCCTCTCTTTCACTTCTCCACTTGCAGAAGATCCTGATACTTTATTTCTGGAGACCAGTTGCCTTCCCTCCCAACTCTCTTTCCTGGACCCGAGCTGAGGTCCGGTATCTTGGCCTGCCCTCCTCGCCTCACTCTCAACCTGGGCATCCGAGTGAGATTGTATTTTTCAAAGTGAGTTTGATATCTCTGAGCTGTGCTAGAACAGCTGACGAACACTGTCTTCAGGGTTCTCTGACCTTTCAAAAAGAAACAGCGATCACACCTACTCATTAGAGTCTTGGCGGAAGGTGATACACCAGAAGGTTTACCTGGAGTTCCTGGCATCTCATAAGCAGACTGTGATGATCTTGTTGGGGCTTCAGACCAATGGACTGGCACTGTGCTGGTGAGAAGAGTGGAGTTTCAGAGGTGCAGTCACTTTCTTGGCAACGCTTGGTAGTAAATTGTGGAAAAGCCCAGGCCTTTCTGACACTGGAAATAATTTTCTCATACTGTGCCATCCCACCCTCACTGATCTTGGAGGTTTTTTAATGTAGCATTTCATGTTCTTCTCATAAAACAGCAGCAGAAACACAGCACCAGTGCAGTTGGACCCTGGCATCCCTTTCATGTGGGCCAGGGAGGCTGGTCAGCTTGGCCAGTCAGAGCAAGTGGACAAGGTACGTGGGGTTTGGACTCGCAGTCACTGGGCAGCTTGCCATGCTGACTCTCTATGAAAAAAAGCTTCCTTTCCTTGTGCTCATTGTGTTTCTCCCGTGTATTTCTTCCATGACAGACCTCTCTTTTCACTGCTTAGGACTGTGGAGCGAAGTCTGAATCTCCCCACCTTTTCTCTTGTTGTTTTCCTAAGCTTCCTTGAATCTTCCCTGTAGCTATTGTCCACTTTATTATTTTATTGAGCTCTTTCTGTTGACAAAGCTGCTGCAGGTCCTGGAGGGACTGACTGATAATAAGTAGTGTAAAATAAACATCCTGGCCACTGAAAAATCATACATGGAAGCTCAGAATCCTCAGGCCCTTACCTTCCCTCCTATCAGAAGAGTTGCCCTTACCTTGAAGTTAGCACCTGACCTCTGTAGGGCTGACTGGCTGGATGTCAGGCAGTATAGTTAGAGCAGGCTGTGTGTGCTGCCTGTATTCATTCATTCAATTAGAAAGTATGTAAATATTGTTTTAAATGAGCAGATTATCTCCCAGTGTGTTTAAAGCTGCCTTCACACTTGGGTACCAGCTGAATTGAACCATCCTCGGGGGCCACAGAGTCAGGGAAGAGCCTCCTGTGACATTGGATGAGGAAATATGTATGTCTTATCTGGGGATGAAGTCCCGTCTCTCTTAGCAGATAGTGATAGATCTTTCTGTTCCATCTTGTGTGTCTCTTTTTGTTTGTGGATATACAGGCTCTAAAGGAGGTGAGCATTTGGAACTTGGATTCTTTTTTTTTTTTTTTTTAAATAGGGTCTCGCTTTGTAGTTCAGGCTGGCCCTGAGCTCACTATGTAGCCCAGGCAAGCCACCACGAACTCAGCAATCCTCCTGTCTCTGCCTCCTGAGTGCTGGGATTACAGGTGTGAGCCACCATGCCCAGCACTGTGGTATGTGGTAGTGATTGCTGGTGGGTGTGAGTCACCATGCCCAGCATTGTATTTGGTTACCGGGATTGAACTCAGGACCTTGCACTTGCGAGGCAGGCGCTGGAACCACTGAGCTAAATCTCCGGCCCTGGATTCTGATCTTTAAGCGGTTTTCCAGAATGCAGTTGGTGGTACTTTTGTCATGTCCTTTGTTTTGAAGATCTGTTTGGGGAGAGGATCCATTTATGAGGCGCCACAAAAAGTTCTGTTGTAATGATTCTTTAACCAAACAATTAGAGAGTGCCCGCCACATGCTGGACTCCTAGGAGCTCTCCAGATAGCTGCCAACCACAGACAGACACCTACCTTCATAGAGCTTATACTCCCATGAGACAATGAGCAGATACATAGTGATCCCAAGTGTCATGTTAGAATGTGCTGTTGCTATGAAGAGAAGAGGAAGGTGTGTGAGAATAAGTAGTTGGCCTGGGAGCTGCCTTAGGGGTGGCCTCATTGAAGAGGTGACATTAGACATGAGACACCAAAAGATAAAGGCCTGGCCATGCAAAGAGCCAGGGACGGTAAGAGAAGAGGGCAATGGCATTGAGTATCTGCCCTAGAACTACTTCATATCTGACTCTTGGGTCACTTTCATAGGGATAAAAGTCTACTTTAGTAAATGGTCATTAGGGTGTTAGTCAAATCACTGCTGTGTCTTTTCCTTGCCAGTTTGATTAGGAGAGAGGCCAAATTCTTTTTGTTCATAGTCGTTTCTCTTCTACCCAACACAGTACCCTCATGGCAGGTGCACAGTAGTGGGTAGAAGGATGGATGGACTGGAAGGAATGTGACAGTAGACCAAAGGCCATGAAGGACAGTGGAGGACACTTAAGATGTAAGCGTGGCTCTGTGATGGGTGACTTGGAGGACTCAGTGACAGATGGAGTGTAAGGCTGAGCAGTCAGGGAGGTGGAGAATGTCTGTAGGCATTTGGGAGTAGATAGAAGAGAAAAGGTAGAACCAGAGAGCACATGCAGGAAGAAGGGATCCTGTGTTGTATGTAAAAAAAAAAAAAACAACCAGAAGTCAAGAATAGTAAGATGGAGAAAAAGGGACACAATCAACAAATCCACTATGGGCAAAAGGGACGGATGTCTGTTAATGTGGTACCTGGACCAGTGGCCCGAGGGTTGAAGTGACTACGGTTATGTCCTGACAGGTGGAAAGCATGGCAGTTCTGGAGGAGGCGGGGTGTGGAGTCAGCGTTCCAGGGTGTGTATAGGCCAGAGTGGGAGGAGTTGGGGGCCTTTGAAGAGCTGTTAAGATTTTAGTTCTTTCCAGATTTGAAAGCCTAGGACTTGCCTGCACAGGGAAGCTTTCCATCTTTCCAAATGGGAGGGTATAAAGTTGGCAGAGAGCTCTATTGGGAAAAGCAAATATATTGTTTGGAGCTTTGTTTTGTTCCTCTGGAAATTACCATATTGTATTTTTATGTAAATAGACAACAGTGTGGTACTTGCAAGGGGGTGAACAGCGAAGGCTCATAAATGAAGTTGGGATACCATATTGTGTTTTTGTATCAACAATGTATACTCTTGCTTGCAGTGGGTCCAAAAGCAAATGTGTATCTACAAGGCATGCTACCTGTTAATTTGAGCTTTTTCATCTAACTACTCTTATCTGTCCTTTAAAGTCTCATTTAAAAATCACTTTCTTAAATGAAAATTTGAACTCAGTGCTGTCCAGTGTCCTCTTCCCCAGCTCTGAGCTTCTATAATATCATCGTGTATCTTCCTGAGCGTTCTGACTTTCACGTGTCGGTCTGACTTACAGCTGTGTCATCTTTACCTGTTTGTGAAGGCCTCCAGGGCCATTTGACACACCTTACTCATCCGCATGTCACTCACAGGGCTCTGCACAGGAGGGGAGCATGGAGAAGTCCTTGAACACATGTCTACCCCACAGTGATCACCAAAAATATCTCCAGAACTAGAGATGTAATTTATTGGTGTCATACTTTGGCATGATTAAGGCAAGGGTTTGATCCCTAACATCACAAAAACTTAAACCAACTGATTTTTCCCTTCCCTTGTTAATGGAGTTATTTGATGTGTGTGCAGGGAAGGGAAGGATTATTCTTAAGTGGCTGAGGTCTGCCCAGCACACTTAAGCAGGTTCCACAGCCTGTGTGGCTGCTTGGTGCACAGGTTTGTTTTAAAGGCCCTGTGTTGAAAACCTCAGACCTTGGACCCTGGAGAATGATGGTCTTGGAGTCATGTTAACCTTGGTCTCAGCCTATGCTAGTAAGATGTGTAACTGGCTCTGATCTCCCATTAAGTTGGGGTCTTAAGAGGGGTTTAGAACCTGGTTCGTCATGGTGCCGAAAATCTGTGGGTTTTCTCTGGCAGCACTCCTTCTTCTGCCGGCTGACAGAGGATAAGAAATCAGAAAAGTTCTTTAAAGTCTTCTACGATCGAATGAAGTTGGCCCAGCAGGAAATTAAGGCAACTGTGACTGTGAACACCAGTGACTTGGGAAACAAAAAGAAGGACGATGAGGCAGACAGGGATGCCCCGTCTCGGAAAAAAGGTAAAGCTCTTAATCTTCTACCAGCTGGACTGGGAAGAACAGAGGACTGTGGTGTTTTTCTTGGTGCTTTCATTACCTCTAGACTCCCAATTGCATTCTGACTAGGGCCTTCCGTCCAGAACAGCTGAGCTAGTGAGGATACGTGCTGAGGGCCTGTTGCTTAGGGAGTCTTGTTTAATAAATTAAGAACAACCTTCCTAGTCAAGTAGGAGGTTTTATTGTTAGGTTTTTATTGAATAGTGTTCTCCTGTGATTTTCATTCCTAAGAAGTTAACAGAAATGTGTATTTTAAAATTGATAATAGTCATTTGTCAGGAAATTTCCCCTTGTTTGCTGAAGTGTCAGGTAGCTAATCCATGATCTCACTATCAGAGAAAATCAGTACTGAAGGATGTCTAGACCTACAAGATTTGGAGTCCCAGCAGCCTGGACCAAATTAACTAAGTACTCTAAACCGTACTTTTCAAGGTTAGGATGGATTTCTCAACCAAGCACAGCTGAAATCTGGAGAATTCTTTATTGCAGGACTTGTCCTGTGCATTACAGTGTATTTAACAGGATAGGTGACCAGTAGTATGCCCCCTCCTCTGAGCCAAAAATGGCGCCAGACAATCCCACTTGTCTCAGGGGATAAAACAGAACCCTTGTTTAAGAGCCACTAGTTTAGAATGGGGCTAAAGAGAAAAATAACTAAAAATGAGCCAGGTGTGGTGGCTCATACCTGTCATCCCAGCACTCGGGAGGCAGAGACAGGAGGATTGCTGAGTTCGAGGCTTGCCTAGGCTACATAGTGAGCTCAGGGCCAGCCTGAACTACAAAGTGAGACCCTGTCTCAAAAAAAAAAAAACAAAACTAAAAATGAATGCCATTTACTAATGAGGTAGTATGCATCAGGTATCTGTTAGTTTTCAGTCACTGTAACAGATGCCTGAGATAAACCAGCTTTGGAAGAGAGACGTTTGTTTTGGCTCATGGCTTCAGAAGTTTTAATCCTCGATCAGTGGACCCTGTGGGTTTTGGGGCCTGTCCCAAGGCAGCTCATGGTGAGGGGAACGTGTACAGAACAAAACCACCCACCTTGTGGCCGAGAAGCAGCAAAGGAAAAAGAAGAGATCAGGACCCCACAGCAGTATTTAAGGGGACACCCGCTGGTGTGGACACCACCTCTCAAAGACTCTACTGCTCCCAGTGGCACCACAGCGAGTACTAGACCTTTAGCCCACAGGCTTGTAGTACATGTTCCAGAACCAAACTCTAGCAAGGCACTACTCAGAGGTTTTTTTCTTTTTTAACCTGCGTCAATTCATGTAAAACTCAAATTAACCCCCTTTAATGACTGAATTGTTATGTCCAGGTTCTAAATAAGGCGCAGATATGGTAATTAACTTGTTATACACTTGCAGCTAGAAGGCAGTGGAGCCAGCATTCCAACCCAGGCAAGTGTGGCTGCAGCATCTATGTGTATAATCCCATGCTTATATCACAGGGTTATTCTGAGGACCAGTTAAAATAGTACGCTAAAAAATGCTTAGTCATGGTGTCTTGGCATTTTGAAAAGGTCAATCACTTATCAGTACAGTAATAATAATTATAGTGGTAATTAGCATTACATTAAAGCCTCTTGGGAACCATCTGGAGATAGAATTCATTGTTCTCCCATTTTACAGAGGAGGAAGTTGAGGTTTAGTGCTTCAGATACCAGAGCCTTTATATACTAAGGCTTTTCCTCTCAAATACAGTGCAGGCCCAGATGAAAACCACAGCAAGGTGGCAGGGCTTAACTCCAATTTTATCCTGCCCCAGAAGTACAAGGAGAGAGTGGCTTGCAGTATTTTTGCCAGCTGTGCGGATCCCCAGTGGCTGCTAGAATCTAGTTTTCTAACACAGTCTCTGAGTGAGTGATGTTCCTGAGGACGCAGTGACCTTGACTCTCCCATGCTTGTGTTGTAGCAAAAGAACCCTCGACACAGATAACAGAAGAGGTCCGAGATCAGCTCCTAGAGGCATCCGCTGCCACCAGAAAAGCTTTCACCACCTTCCGGAGGGAAGCCGACCCTGATGACCACTACCAGCCGGGGGAGGGCACACAAGCCACCACCGACAAGACCAAGGACGACCTGGAGATGAGCGCAGTCATCACCATCATGCAGCCCATCCTCCGCTTCCTGCAACTACTGTGTGAAAACCACAACCGAGACCTGCAGGTGAGGGTGG
>PVIC010050531.1:0-12810 GCA_004025085.1 Thryonomys swinderianus
CTCACAAAAACCTTTCTCAATAGTTTAAAAAAATAAAGGAGGTACTAAAGATAAAGCGGTCACAAAAATATCATACACCAAAATTTAAAAATAGGCCTGATAAGATTATATTGTTAATTTTTAGGAAAATCTACTAATTCTCAGATTGTAAGAGAAAAAGGGACTGTCTGCACCCTAATTTGTTATCTATCAATATTCTGATAAAACCACTGGAAAACTCAAAACTTAAAATAATAGCTCCCATTATTTTGGACATTCCAATTTCAGCATTTTTACACGGCTCTCCTTTCAGCACTACCTGGCTCCAGAAAATAAATCTACTGAAGATACAACTTGTTACCCATTAAAAATATTAAAAGAAAAACATCTTAAAATATCTTCACCTTAAGATTGGTTTGTTCAATATTTGAAACAGCATGAACTTGTCAGTCTTTGAAAAAAACGCCTCGTTGGGCTGAGGGTGCAGCTCAGGAGTAGAAGGCTGGCCTTGGGTCCGACCCTCAGCCCTGAAGAGCAGGAGGAGGAAAGGCCTGGCCAGCGTGTGCAGGCTCACTCCGCCCCGCTCACACCCACACCGCGAGCCCGCGCCTGCGGTTCCCATGGGACACTCGCCATCACTGGCCAGTGGATCTAAAACTCATACGTGGGCCCAGCTCACCCCGAGGGGCTCATCCCTGAGGCGTGAACAAGAAATACCACAGTGCCTCGGTTCGCAAACTTAATTCTTTCCATGATTCTGGGTCACGACCCAAACTGGGCAAGAAAACATGAAATTTTCCTCAAGTAGGGCCAGCTTGTGCTATCTCAAGAAGTTTCACAAAGTTCAGCCAGCTCCCAGAAACCGTCGCGGCTGCCAACAGCCAGGTGGATCCCTTCGCATTTTGCAAACCCACTCAGCCTTGAAAACCGCAGCCCACACTGCACGCACATGGGACGGAGGCCCAGAGCCCCGCTGACCAGGCTCTGCTGCAGGCGAAGGGACACCCCGGGCTGGGCCCCATGCCAACCTCCTCTGCTGCTGCGCCGTCCAAGCCCACGCCAGCTGCCTTGGCGGGACAAGACCTGCGGCCCCTCTCAGAGACAGAACAACAGCAACAACAATGAAGATGAAAATCATGTGACATCTATATAGAGAAACTCGTTTGGGAAACTACTGTGCCTGAAACTAAGACGGGTATTTGGAAACACAATTTATGAGTAATGGAGAAAATGTTTTGACAAATTTCTTTTAATCTCAATGGCCTGAAAATTGTCCAGATGATCTAGTTATGAAGAAGAACAGCCAACCCTGCCTGGCGCAGAGGCAGGAAAGTCAAGGCTCGTCCCTCAGGTATTCACACAAGCATCTCAAAAACGTGCCTGTCTGAACAAGCAGCAGCTCAAGGCGCGGGGTGGGGTGGGGGGGGCTCAGTGGCCTTCAGCTTCCCGTTTCCCATTAATCTGACATCAGGGAAGAAACTTGATCACTTGGTATCTCTGAAACAGAACCTTGAGTTTCTGTGATGACTTTTTCCACACTCGTGATCCTTTTTAGCTGGCTTTTTAAAATATCGCATCTGTACACTCTGAGTTTATGCAAAGTCGAACATCTATCCACAAAGCTGCCCTCTGCAGGAACGATTCTGAGTCGCTTTACACCTCACGTCAGTGCCCGTAAGGGGTCATTGTGAGCAGCTAATCCTGGGCCCCTAGGTAAACCAGATTAACTCTCTCTGCAAACTGGAAGCAAACTTGATGTTTGGCGAAGGATTTTTCTTTGGAGGCCTCCTAGGTCAAAAGACCAGCCCGGCCTCTGTAAGGGGATCGCCCCATCACCTTCTTCCAAGGAAAGACAACACAGGATGGTCTCTGGCCACAGCCCTGACATCAAAGGGTGCCAGCACTTCCTACACCCCTGGAGCTGACATGGGGAGTCTGCACCCACCAGCAACTTCAAAGAGCTGCCCCCAGCCAGCCACATTTGCCTCTCATCCAAGTTAATCCCGCTTAAGGAAGAAATGCAGGTCTTGTTTACCAGAAGAGCTCAGCTTTGTCTTCCTGCGGGCTGGGACGTTAGTTAAAAAGGCATGTGAGGAGGCTGTGCTGACTCTCAGGGTGTTGTGAGGCGCAGAGGAGACGAAGTCACGTCCCCGGTGCCTGCGCGGGTGGCGCAGACTCACAGGTGCGGGCAGTGCTTTCTGGAGTGCTGCTGTTACAGGGTCCGAGCCAGCAGCCTGAGTCTGGGTCCACACTGATTTAACTGGTTGCTGCCTGCACAGCAAATCAGAGAAGAACCACCCAAAGAGGAAAATGAATTTAACTGCAGTTTGGCCAAACACAGAACATAACTGAGCTGCCTTCAACAAATCCACAGAAACATCACAATTTACAGGAGCAGGGACAAGAACAAAAGCCCAGAAGTGCACGCGTGTAGGTCCTGTCAGGCTGCGGCCAGCAGCCGGGTGGAAACGCGTACTGCATTCTGCCTTCCCAGGCTCTGAGAATCCTTGGCACCAGGGCCAGGGCTTCCAGGACAGCCTCAGTCCCCGCTGAGCAGCACGGGGTTGCCCAGCTGTGGGAAGCTGGGTTCAGGTTAGCAGTTCAGTTCAGCTTCTTCCTTGGAAGAAGGTGAATTTCTCAGCCCGCAGGAAGACAAAGCTGAGCTCTTCTGGTAAACAAGACCTGCACTTCTTCCTTAAGCCGGATTAACTTGGATGAGAGGCAAATGGGTGACAGAGAGGCAAATGACAGTGGGTGAGACTGAAGGGCAAAAACAAAACAGGGGTCTTTTCAATAATCCCTAGTTTTAGAAGCACTCCATTGTACCTCTGCTCTGGCCACCCTGCCCTGGAGCCCTCCAGGCACTCACTGGCCGTGTCCACGCCCACCCTCTGCGGCACCAGAGGGAGGAGCACGAGGAGCGAGCGCCCGCCCACTGGGGCAGCAGGGGGAGGAGCACGGGGAGCGAGTGCCCACCCTCTGCAGCACCAGGGGGAGGAGCACGGGGAGCGAGTGCTCCTCTCGGAGCTCAGCTTGCTCGGCACAGCACTGCACGGCCCTCCCTGTAGCTGTCTTGCCCAGGCTGTGCCGCTCCCTCCAAGCACCTCCTTCTGGCCGAGGCAGGCCTGGCACAGCTCTGCAAATTTGTCTCCAGGGCATGTATCCAGGCCGGTCACACCTGAGGTCAGAGCCTATGGAAGGGAGCTCCTTGCGGCTACGCCCTGAGGGGCATGAGACCTGCCCTCCCAGCGCCCCGCTGCTCCACCACCTGGACCTCCTGAGCCAGGACCCACCCCTCTCTTCCAGCAGCGGGTGTTTTAATCACAGTGGCAGAAAGCTGACTCTCATATTCTTTAAATGTGGAGAAGCAAAGGGTAAAAGGAGGGTAGGGTAAGTAAAAGAAAAACTTTGACAGCATACAAAAGGAAACAAAACTTATGTATATAGGGGGTGGGGCATGGGAATGGGAAAAAATGAGAATTAAGAGTCAGGTACTGGTACAAATTCTCAATGTCTATTTTGATTATAACATGTATATAAAGTGTACCAATCAAATCAATTTTAAAAAGTAAATATAGAGAGGGCTCTGTGAAATATCATACCACAACACAAGACAGTGATTTCATTTGTGTCACACAAGTTAAGAACAATTTTATTACGAGGAAATACCACTGTGTTAATGCTTTCTGAACAAAACTCAACCAAAGACTTGGGTATCTGTGAAAAGCAAATTTATTTCATATGATCACTGCAAAGTTTTCTATTAATAAATGTTACTGTCCCTTAAGTAATAATGTAATTGTTCCTATCTGTCTTGCAATCATTGTCTATTAAGAGACAGAGGCTGCCAAGGCAGGCGCTGTGTGAGCAGAGGCTGTTCACTGGCGCACGGGCATGTGCGCAGGTGAGTCTCGAAGACGGAGCCAGCAGCGAGTGAGGGAACAAAGAGCTTCCGAGGGAGGGGACAGAGGACGCCTGGGGGGACGTGGCAGGGACCGAGGTCACGCTCCTCCTGCTTCCACACGGGCAGCTGGCCTCTTTGGAACTACGGCGGCTGGGATGCGGTTTGCCGTCTTTGCTGTCGTTAAGGTTCCTGCACACCCACTGGGGCCTGACGGTACCCAGGGCCGGCAGGCACTGCACTCCTGTCCACGTGGTTACCCCGTGCAACTGCCTTACCCGTGAGCGCGACAGTAAAGTGTAAGCAAAGTATGAGAACAACTGAGCCAATTCTATGCATTTAACTTGTCACTCTTTAGTTGGCTTTGAAAAGAAGTCAGCATTATTGGAATTGGTATCACAGATGGCTAACTTAGATAGAAACTAATATCCAGTCAGAGTGATGGGCCCTCACAAAATTCAGCACAAAACATAAAAGCATCCAAGCTGTGGCTGGAGGAGAATCTGAAGAGCCAGGCCTGCAGCCTCCCAAAGCACAGCAGCACCTCAAGACTGTGCCACGATCAGCCTCCAGCTCATGGGCCCAGACGGTGTTAGACACGTGCATGACAGGGCAGCCAGACCCAGCACGTGCCAAGGACCCGTGTCCCTCCCATGTGTGCCTGCTGCAGACCCTTCCCTGCTGGTTAACTACTCACTAAGTGACTGTACTTGTGATCCTACAGGTTGACGGGGTTTGACCCACGCTGTGCTCACACTGTGACTCTGCATAAAGACCCTGACAAAGAAGCTCAGTGGCCACCCACGCAGGACCCCTCGGAAATCCCAGAGCTACTCTTTCATTTTCAGTGAAACTCTCCTACCCCTCCTCTGGCTCAGGACTGCATCTAAGAAGGGAAACACATCTTCAGCTGTATTGCCAAATACTGATGACTGTTTTAACAGTCATCAGTGGAGCCTGTCTTGGTATATACAACATGTGAATTTAAAATGCTTCAACTGCTACTAGTGGCGCCTTCAGCAGCGAGCATCCCCTGCGTGTGGGACCTAGCAGTACTGTGCACCTGTGTGCCGCCCTCACTAGAACGCTCACCCTTAAATGGTGTGTGACCTACTCACTTGTAAAATCTGGAAATGGCTAGCCTTGAGAGTCAGACACACACAGTGAAACGTTTCTCTTGACTGTTTCGTTTCTGACGGCTGTGACCTACCAGGATCAACGCGCACCTCTGTGCAGTACGGTGTGGTGTCACTCAGGGGTACTGTGACATGCACTGGTCCCTGGCCCTGAGGCCTGGTGGGGCCTCAGTAGGAGTCACCTGTCCTGCAGCCCTGGCAGTAGGAGTCTGGGCAGTAGGAGTCAGGGCAGTAGCAGCCCTGACTCAGTAGGAGTCACCTCTCCTGTGGTCCTGGCGTTTGCAGTTAGTGTCACCACAGAGCAAGCCTGGTCCTGCCTATCTCCTCTCTTCCCTGTGGCATGGGATGTGGCACTGTTGCCCACACTGATGCTGCACAGCAAAGCCCTGAGCAGATACAGACCAGCCTCGGACAGAGTAAATACTGAGCAGATTGCTTCACCGCATGGTCAAGGAGGGTCCACGGTGAGCCGTGCACCATCAGTCACATGGGGACATGTGCCCTGCAGGAGGTGCAGCCAAAGCGCATGCCTCAGTGTCACATCACGTGGGCTCAGTCTGGGGACAGCTCTGCAGGCCGGGCTGCCCGGGCTGCCAGGGAAGCCAAGCGAGATGGTTCGGCCCCACAGCTGGAGGCCTTGTGGGCACAGCGGCCTCGGTGCACGGAGGCACCTCTGGCGCTTCACCTTGTTGTCAACAGATGCAGCGTGCATGAAATTATTCTCCGTATCAGCTCAGCTGGCTCAAGAGTTTTTGCTGTACTGAGATTACATAGACTGTATTCTAAGGACTATGGTAAGTGCATTCATAAAATTTTACAGTCTTTCCATGTGACAGATCTTTATATTCATTCTGAAAAATTTCTATGCTAAAAATTTTTTTTGTAGCTTCTCTAATAATTTTAATTTTTCACTATGTATTTCTAAACATTTATACAGATTTACTCTGCTCATTTTTAATATATTGTTAATTATCAACATAATTTTTCCCAGTAGGCTTAGCCTGCTATAAGAAAGTAAGGAATTGATGCAATGCTATCAAAATATGCTTCCTTTCTTTGGTCAAATTCCATGGAAAACCAAAACAGAGAGATGGAAAATGGCCCAAACCATACACTGTAAATACTAGTCTTAAAATTCAGACAAATAAAATAAAGAATATTCTCTAGTCATTCCTAAAAGTACAGTGCCAAAACTTCAGTCCCTTCAAATTAACCTGCAAATTTGTAGGGTTAGTTTTCTCCCTAAACAAAGAAACTTTTCAATATACTACAGAGAACAGCGCACCAAACTTTAATTTCTTTCTCTTCTGCCATTGTGTTGGACTTCTTCTTGGTATGTGCTATGCCCAGACTGCTGACGTAGAAGAAGAGCCAATCCTTCATAGTGCAAATGGCCAGGATGCCCAAGCAGAGAAGAGAAATTCTCATGCCTCACAGGAGGAATCTAACTAATGGGCTGAACCTTAAAAGATGAGACAACATTCTTGAAAGTAAAATGATTATTCTTTTTAACCTATAATTATTTTTATTCTTACCTCACAACGTGAAGACACATGGTAAGTAGACAAAATGAAAATACTGAGATAGAGATCAAGTAATTCCTTATATGTTCATGGAATATTTCTTTAAAGATCTGTCAAATTTTCAGTTCAATAGAAAATATCCACTATCTCTATAAATATTTATTGTTAATACTTACACCTCTCCCCACGCTGAAATTTTCCTTTTGTGTGTAGTCTTAATGACCTTTTAAAATGTTCTGACTCAAAACAACAGACTCATGTTACATGTACATATTGGCTACATAAACACCTACATAAATACATATGCAGTTATTTACTAAATAATTTGTGCTACTCTGTTCTTTTTACAATAGAAGTGCTTCTTATGTCTTCTCCAAATCTACAATTAAACACTGATAAGGCAATGGTTTTCCTTTAAACCAGTTAATGGTGTAAATGTGCAAAAACCTTCAAGAAACCTAACAAGGAAAAATCACGTGCTGCTGACTTTAAACCTGCCGGCTGCACGCTACACTGGGCCTTGGCAGTGAGTCCCTGAGGAAGCCACAGGGGGAGCCAGCATCCGCCTGCAGTACCGCTCCGCGCACGCTGCCAGCCGCGACATCCACAGTCCACAGAGGGCTGACAAGGTCGGCTTCGGGTTCCAGCCCTGAAAGGGCTCTCAAAGAAGTTACAACTAATTTTCCTACACACCGAACGTATTTCCTGTAACTCCTCCAGATGTGTTTGTGCTACCCACCAACTTACATGGAGTGTCCCTTCTCTGCACAGCAGAGCCACACTTTCTACCAAACCATCTCTATTCTCACACAGTTCACTGAGAAAGCGAAGTGCTGCCCTCCTCAAAAACCCTAAGATAAGTGCCTTCCCATGGGAAAGGAGCTGCTGCGAAGGCCCGAGCAGACACGGCTCCCAGCACTGACAAGTCACTGAAGAAGTGATTTTAAGTAAATAATGTTCACCTACTTTGTGCTTATAAAAGCAGCACATGCACACTGAAGAAAGCTGGGCCCACAGGAGAGCACAAACCCAAAGCCAAAAGACACTCTTCTCTCAGGATCTACACCATATTTCAAGGCTCTTCTGATACCCCCTGCCCACTGGACTGAAAAGTGGCACTGGGTGAGGACCATGTCTGCAGCTCACGCCTGACTCCGTGCTTGCAGCTCAGCGTCCGGGCACTCCAGAGGGCTTGTGAAGCACGCGCTCTGCTCCTGACGACAGACTCGGGGGATACATTATCCTCCCTGGCCTGGACAGGAGGGAACACGCTGGAGCCACGAGCGAGCCCGGCCACACCAACACAGGCCTCCACCGCAGGCTTCCCTGCCTCCCTCCCTCCGCCTCTTCTGCTGCTTTACACGCCCACAGAGCAACCCTGTGCGCAGCATTTCAAACTTAAAGGAAACACCCACAAATACCCATGTACCTTCCCCAGAGTGACAAAATCTTAACACTGAGCTTGGCTTTTTAACAAGATATTGCACCTAGCATAGCGTCAGTCCCCTGTGGAATGTTCTGGGATCCGATTCAGACCCTTCCAAAGAGGTAGCTGCTGTCTTGGATTTGCGGATTCATACCCTGTATGACTGACAATGATGTGGCCGTAACGATGTATATACTGTTTTGTGAATTTTTTGGCTTTATAGAAACACAACTGGGCCCCATGCAGTGCTCTGCAGTTTCCTCTCTGCTCAGTGTGAACCGGAGGAGCTGGTTCGTGCACAGCTACTTTAGTCTTCTCACTGCCGGAACTTGCCTCTGCAGCACAAAGACGTTAGGTGGAGGTTTCCCTGGCCACTGCCCGCATTTCACCATCACCAGCAGCCCCACAGGACCCCTCTCGATGCACGTCTCCCTGTAGGCACAGGAAACCGCCTCGCAGTTTGTGAGGAAGAGAAGCTGCTGGAGAGGACGGCGTGCACAGCAAAACTCAGCTGCTCACCAGAGTTCTCTCATTTTCTCTCCTCTCCTTACCAAGCCCAGAAAAGCAGTAAAGTTTCAAAGATGCCTTGGGCCTGATAATTCTCTAGTTTCCTCTTAAGAATTATAATAATAGGCCGGAGGGGTTAGCTCAGTGGTTCCGGTGCCTGCCTCGCAAGCGCAAGGTCCTGAGTTCAATCCCTGGTAACCACGTACAATACTGGGCGTGGACACTCACGCCCACCAGCAATCAACACCGCATACCACAGTGCTGGGCGTGGTGGCTCACGCCTGTCATCCCAGCACTCGGGAGGCAGAGACAGGAGGATTGCTGAGTTCGAAGATTGCCTGGGCTACATAGTGAGCTCAGAGCCAGCCGAACTACAAAGCAAGACCCTGTCTCAAAAAAACAAACAAAACAAAACAAAAAGAATTATAATAATAGTGGTCAGAATTCTTCATGAAAGGTTAACTTCAATGGTTTCCTTATAAAAAGCTAGAAAATATAGGTAAGTAACAAGAGAAGAGAAAATATGATGATAAAAAAAAAAAAAGGAAACAGGGCTGGAGATTTAGCTCAGTGGTTCCAGCGACTGCCTAGCAAGCGCAAGGTCCTGAGTTCGATCCCAGTGACCACATACAACAATGCTGGGTGTGATGACTCACGCCCACCAGCAATCAGTACCACACACCTCAGTGCCGGGCGTGGTGGCTCACGCCTGCAATTCCAGCACTCGGGAGGCAGAGGCAGGAGGATTGCTGAGTTTGAGGCTTGCCTGGGCTGCACAGTGAACTCAGGGCCAGCCTGAACTACAAAGCGAGACCCTGTCTCAAAAAAAAAAAAAAAAGGGAAACAAAGCTTATGCATATAGGGGCTGGGGGTTGTAGGAAAGATAGGGAATGGGAAAAAAATGAGAATTCAATTGTGTCATACGCTGATACAAATTCTCAATATTGTGTGTGATCACGATGTGTATATATAATGTACCAACAAATTAAAATTTTTTTAAAAGTCACAAAAAATTAATACTAGTCCAAAAAAAAACTAGAAAAGACTGACAAGAGAATAAAACCCCCCTTTTTTTCTTATTGTTTCACCAAGCAGAATTCACTTCATTTGTTTTGGGCTTTTTTTCCCGGAGTGTGGCTTGAAGCAGGGCCCTGGAGCGAGGGCCCCACCCCTGAGCCGCGCCCAGCCCTGTCCTGCTCTTCTGCTGCAGACGCTCGTCCCGAGCTGTCACCAGCTTCCACCTCAGACCAGGGCCCTTCAGGTTGGAAGACTTCCCTTGTCAAGCGAGGTCTTGGTTACGAAACACAAAGATTAATTTGTTGCTACTTTAGTAAGTGGCTGGGGCTGGGGATATAGTTCAGTGACACTGTACCTCCTGCACAACGCAAGGTCCTGAGTTTAATTCCCAGCACTGAGGAAAAAAAAATCGATACCTTATAGGAAGAGGGGCTGATTATAACACGGGCCTTAAGCAGAGAAGAGGTAGTACTCGTTTTCTCCATTCCAGATATGGTCGCTCAAATTGTTACTTTATTTTTCTCAAAAATTTTAGCCTGCCTAATTTTCAAATTTTATATGAAGAGCACCTTTGTTTGTGCTATGTGAAACCTATGACTAACACATTCCCAGCAAATATTTACATCCAAAAATATTTTTTCTTTTATTAGTACCTATAATTTAAAACAAACAACTTCTTAGGAACAGGGGCATCCCTAGCACTGGAAAATTACAAGAGCTTTTACACTTACATGAGTTACCCAAAGCTTACAGGTTCTACAACTTATAAAACCTCACAAAGCATGAAGAGTTTATTTTTTGCCTCTTAAACAAAAACAGTAAGTACATTAAGTAAGTAGGCAAAAGGATGGTTTAAGTCTCACCAAATCAAAAGGTTTCTAAGAATTATTGGCCTGGCTTTTTCTGTGGAAGCAGTGTTCCCCTCTCAGTGGTGAATACCCTAACTTTAATCAGTTCATGGTTGAATACAAGAGATTTCCGAAATAAAACATGACGAAAATGTTAACATTATGTGAATCAAAGCTGTGGGCACGTGAAAACTTTCATGCGGCGGAAGCCACACCTAAAATTCATCTTCAGCCTGCTCTTCTCTGTGCATACTCCAGGACCAAGGGTCCCAGTGTCCGCAGAGCTGGCAGAGTGCAGTCACTCTACACCAGACCATTTGTGTTTTTCCTTCTTTGGGAAATTCTATTAGCTGATATCACTGTTTTAAGCTCACTTTTAAAAAGCATAAAATAACTACAAATGAATTTTAATTTTCTTATGCCTCCTCAATAATAAAAGTAATAGATACTTACTGTAACATATTAAATAATACAATGACTGATAGAGAAAAAAGTGAAAATTCTCTCCCAAATCCCATTTTGTGAACAATTTATGTAACTAGTCTGATTCTTCCAGGCTCATTCAGGCATCTACAAACTATACATCTGTAAACACAACTATACGCATGCCTGTGCTCAGGATCCTGTGCTGGCAGCTAACACAGTACTCTGCAGCGCGGCTCTCTCCTCACAGCTGCGCCTCCTACCCCGCAGACACGGCACTAACCAGCGCTCTTACTATCTGCAGAGCCATCACACATGTGAATGCAGCATGTCATTTATTTTCTTCCTCATCAATCCCCTTGCTCTTGAGTTGGGCCCTTTCTGAATCTTTGCGAACACCCTAAAATTCCTCCTTCCAGTAGAGCTCCCTCTCACTGACTCCCTCTGCAACAGGCATACTGGCCAAGCAGGGAAGAGAGGAGAAAGGCTTCTTTTAAGCATTTCTTATGTCAGGTTGCCCCTAAATGACATATATTAACATAAACCACTGTCTAGATAAACCTGCACCACAACACTGGCACTTTTTATTACACAGCAGTGAGAAGCCGACTGTTTACGATGAAAATGCAAAGGAAAGGGAATCGGAAAGCCCAGGCTCCACCTCTGGCTTTGCCACTCACACCTGGCCCATGGAACTCCGCTTCCTCTGCCTCATGAACTGCTTGAGCTAGATAATTTCTCAAGTCGCTTCACACTGAAGTCATACACTCCTCCTCCTCCCTGATGGACAGATGGCCCTTCATGATGGCCCACGGAGGGGAGCTACTAAAGGAGCCTTTGTTTAGCTGTACAAAGGGCCTACTAACCAATTAACAGTAAGAGCAACATAAAATAAAAAATATGTGAACAACTGGAAAGCAAACTGTTTAAGCACTTCCACAAGAGCCCTATAATTGCCTATTTACCAACAAAGAACATGGTAATCACAACCACAAAGGTCAACTCGTTGAAATGGTGTCTCTGAAAATCTCCTGCATTTGGCTTAGTGCTAATGACTGTAACGATAGAAAATAATTTTCTTTAAAAAATACAGTAAGTGATGAGTGGCCATAAAGTAGTATGGCTCTAAATATGCTTTAGCCAGATCCAAGATTAAGTTTCTTCTTCTGTAAAATGAAGTAAACCAAATGCTCCTAAGAGTCCCTGACACGTTCGAGACCTTCCCAGATTATCCGCAGTGCACGGCAGACCCTGTGCCTCAAGGGGGCCGGAACCGGTGATGGAGTGCTCAGCCAGCCACGTGACGCAACGGTTCCGCTCCCCAGACAGCTTTCGACTTTAAACTGGGCTCCCCATAACCGAGCTGAATTTTGTTAGATTTTACTGTATATCTTTTAAAGGGGCCATATATTTTTCAAATATTCTACTACATTCTTAAAGACTGAAAAGAACATTAGTTTTCACTGCAACTGACAAAATGCAAAGTTTATGGGAAGAATGAAAGTGAACTGATAACCATCCATCACTATTCATAAGGGATAGTAAAACACATCTGCATTTTAATTGAGCTAATCTTCACCTTAAAAAATACAGAAAAAGGAATGGAATAGAAAGCTGTCTCAAAGACACCAGCTGCAAAGGCCCAGTTCCTTGTAAAGAAAGGAGTGAAGAGAAAGAAAGGCCCAAAAAAGGAGGCTGAGGAATAAGGAGCAGAGGATGGAAATGGCACCTACGGGCCAAGAGCAGCTGGGGAAGGGAGGCCCACCTCCCCCCACTAAGACCACCCTTTCTCTCAAGGGGTGAAGCAGCACAGGGGTCTGCCAGGGACCCACGGAGCCTGGGAGGCACCTGCCCGGGTGATCCCTACCAGGCCTCCCTGGCCACAGCCTTGGGGCCTACCTTCCTGGAAGGGGCCGCCACCTCACCAGAAAGGCCAGCAGCAGCTGGTGAAGACCCCAATACAAAGGGAGCAGAGCTATGGCACGCCTGGCGACGGGCCGGGCAAGGGTGTGCATGCACCCAGGAGTCAGGACCCAAAGAGAGGAGAGGG
>PVIC010050532.1:0-12624 GCA_004025085.1 Thryonomys swinderianus
TGAGATTCCACCTCACTCCACAAAGAATGGCTGCGATCACAAAGTCAACCAATGATAAATGCTGGCGTGGCTGTGGGGAGAAAGGAACCCTTCTACACTGTTGGCGGGATTGCAGACGTGCAACCATTGTGGAGATCTGTGTGGAGATTTCTCAGAAAGTCCTTTGTATATTCTACATAATAGAACTTTCTCTTAAGAATCTTGGTTTGACCCAGAGCCTGAAACTCACCTACACCCTTTCATTCATGTGTACAAGAGGTCCACACATACACATGCACACACACACACACACACACACACACATGTGCATGCACACATACACACACAAACACCCCAGAAATATGTACAGGTCTGGGAAAAATGTTAAAAATGTAAGACTTCAGTTTTGTAAGAAGGTATTATAAAAGATTGCATGGAGGTAATGGAAATTAAATAAGGCTTTCTAAACTTAAACTGCAATCAGTTATTATTGGAATCTCCTTACTAATTGTTCTGTAACCAGAAATGATTCATGTTATTTCATATTTGACTTCATTTTTTTTTCTCTTACAACATATAATACTGGTTTTCACTTGGGGAAGCACCTGGATTCTATTACTGTTCAGGAACACGTGAGAAAATTCTTTTTAAAATCTTTGTTAATAAATACTAGACATGATTGGCTTTCTTATACTGAAATGTAAATTTTCTTGTATGTGGAACGTATTAAGCTATGTATTATTTTAGTTACTCTTTTTTATAACATAGCTCTTGTTTATTTCTTCTGACATACATATATTAATTCTGCATTATAAATGTGAATAAAACACATAAGAAAGTACCAGTGTGTGGTATATATGATATTCATGTTTTGAAATGAAGTTGAGGAAATCATTAACTATATTATTAATGCATATATATAGGTTCCTTAGGCTCTGTTAACTATACCAGAAGGTTTAGGGTTTTTTCACAATGTACCCTTCTGTACTTCAGAACCACTGTAATTAAAAAATCTAAAACTGTTAGAGACTATTTCCCCTAAGATTTTACCTCAAAAAATAGTGAGACAGAAAAATTATATTTCATGTTCACATATCAGAATGAATAATAAAATATTTTGAATTTTTCTTCAGCTTCCATAATATAATCATAGCAATATGCATAGGCAATGTAGGGTTCTGGGGAAAATTGGGAAAAATAACACACAATTAATTGTACCATACCTTTCATTTTTTTCTATCAGGATCTTACTATTACAAAAAGCAGCTTACAGAAATGAAATAGGAGTTCAGTTCTATAAATTCTGTGTTTTAAGGAACCAGGGACACTTGTGAATGGGGAAAGTAAGTCACTGGTAAAGAAAAATGATAGTTTTCTGACCTCAGATAAGCTCTTCTTACTTCAAGATTTTCAACATCCAGTGATATTTTGGCAAAGCACCTGTCACTTTTTTTGTGAGAACATTCTTTTCTAGAAGTGGTTGATATTACTTTGATTAAATTATCACAAGAAATTATATATGTTTCCTATTTCCATATACATATTTTTTTCTTGGGTAGCTGCTAAATTTTGTCCTTTGTGTATTTTATTCTTTTTTAAATTGAATTCTTTATTGGTACATTTTACATGGAGCTTATGATCACACTCAACATTGGAGAATTTGTACCAGTATATGACAAGTTAATTTCCATTTTTACCCATATCCCTTACCTACCCCACAACCCTCCACCCCCTATATACATGCTCTTTTTCTTTCTAAATCATATCTATTCTTTCCCCTCATTGCTTTACCCACCATATTCCCTTTGAATATTTCCTATTTCACAAAATCTATCATACATTCTAGAACTCATTTACATATACAGGTTTTCATACCAGAGAAAAGATAATGTATTTACATATCTGTGATCTATTTATTTCACTAACTAGTGTGTCCTCCTGGTGTATCCATTTGCATATAAATGAATGAAACTTGTCATTTCTTATGGCAGAGTAATAAAAAAATAAAAACACATATTCTTTATCCAGTCTCCTGTTGATGGGCATCTTGGATGTTTCCAAGATAGGGCTATCACAAACTGAGCTGCTATGTACATGGCTGTATATGTCTTTACAATATGATTTTGAAAATTCCTTTGCGTATATTCCTAGCAGGGAAATAGTAGGGTCAAATTGAACCTCTAATCCTAGTTTTCTGAGGAATCTCCACACTGATCTCCACAATGATTGCGCAAGTCTATAATACCACCAACAATGGAGAGGGGTTCCTTTCTCCCCCCAGCCTCACCAGCACTTATCGCTATTTAATTTTTCAATAGCAGCTATTCTTTGTGGAGTGAGATAAAGTCTCAGTGTTGTTATTATCTGCATCTCTTGAATGACCAGTGATGTTGAACATTTCTTCATATGCTTCTTGGCTGCTTTGGTTCTTCCTCTGAGAAGTGTCTGTTCATTTCAGATGCCCACTTTTGAACTGGGTCTTTAAACTTGGGGGGAACTGATTTGTTTAAGTTCTTTATATATTTTAGATAATAGCCTTTTGTCTGACAAACAATAAAGATTTTTCCTCATGTTTTTGGTTGTCTTTTAGCAATGCCAATGGTTTCTTTTGTTGTGCATAAGCTTTTTAGTAGCATGACATCCCATAAAGCCACTGTGATAAAAATTGCATGGTACTGGCAATGTAACAGACCCAAAGATCAGTGGAATAGATTAGAAGATCCAGAAACAACTCCAGATACACTAAGCCACCTTATCTTTAACAAAGGTGCCAAACTTCCTCAGTGGCAGAAAGATAGCCTCTTTAACAAATGGTGCTTGAAAAACTGGGCTTAACCTGCCAAAAATGAAAGCTAGACCTATCTCTTTCACTGTGTACTAAATTAAAATCACAGTAGATGAGAGACATAAACATTAAAACAAAAACAATAAACTTGATGGATAAAAGGTTGGGTAGAACTCTTGGAGATATTGGCTTAGGCAGAAACTTTTTTTTTTTCCTTTTTTGAGACAGGGTCTCACTTTGTAGTTCAAACTGGCCCTGAGCTCACTATGTAGCCTAGGCAAGCCTCAAACTCAGCAATCCTCCTGCCTCTACCTCTCGAGTGCTGGGATTACAGGCATGAGCCACCACCCCCCACCCCCCACTCCCCAGATAGGCAGAGACTTTGTGTATTTTATTCTTGTGAGTTTCTCTGACACCACCAGCCTGTGATATCCCAGCCCAGGAACTCAACAAAAGATACATGACACAGCCTCTTCAGAGTGAGTTATGCCCTTCAAAGGAAAGCATAAGGAAATAGCTTGAAATTAATTATTTAAAGTTATGATATTAGAAAGTTATCAAAAAATAAAATCATGATGCAGACATGTAATCCCAGCTACCCAAGAGGTTTCTACAAGAAAATTTCAAGTCTGAGGCATCTTGGGTAATTTAGAAAGAATTAGCAATGGCTGAAAATAGAGGTAAGAAGTAAAGGGCTTGAATAGTGTTTTGAAAACCTGTGTTGAATCCCAAGTACAACAATAACAAAATAAAATTATAGGACTTATGGAGATGTAAAATGAGCATTAAGGATTTAACAAAGCATTAATGAGAAAAACAGTAAAATACTAGAACTAATTCAAAGAATGATATTAACAAAGATGTATCTTTAGATCAAAGATAATGCATGTGCAAATCACCAAAAATTAGATTATTTTATATTGGGAATATGAACTCTTCACTTGAAGTAATTTTCATGGTTATAATTATTTTCTATTTCTCTCTGATATCTTTAAAATGTAAAATAGTGAAATTTCTCAAAAGTATTAAAATGCTAGAATCAAATCATCTTGAAGAGTGATAAACATTGCCTAGTTCCCACTGCTATCACTCAGTAATATATATATATATATAATATATATATATATAATATATATATATATATAAAATTTCCTTAATACTTGCTTATGCATGTATGTATTTGCCTAGTTTAAATTTCCTTAACACTTACTTATATCCTGCAGAAGAAAACAAAACACCTTCAATCTCCAGATTCTCATAAAAGAGTTCTTTAATTTCAAGAAATCCTTGAAGGGTGTTTCTTTCTGGTACTACACAAAGCCCAGCATCTGTAATTTACACCCATTGCCAACTTTAGTTCAGACCAAGTTATATCCTAAGTCTTCAGGGAGTTGCCAAAGGAAAGTAACCAGACATAACCTGTTTCTCAGTTCTAGTTTTTTTTTTCCTGAGATCTATGTTTCTTTCTGTTGAATTCTCCTCTATTTGCAATGCTTTAATTTAATTTTTGAAGCATCTTATTTTTAGCTAATTTAATTTCTCCTCTCATGTCCATTATCTCTGAATGCCAGTATCAGTCAAGTGCCTATTTAAAACTCTGTCAAATTATTTTTCTTATTTTTTCCTGCACTGTGACTGCACCAAATGCTAGGGTGATAATCCCAAACATTAATAATAACTCTGACATGATTTCGAAGACCCTTCTTCATGACAAGTAAAGCATTCTCGATATCACACTAGTAGAATCTTTGATATAAAATCTATTATAATTGGTAACTACATCATATAGATATTCAACCAAGAGTTAAGTTTTGGGCTGGAGGGTTAGCTCAGTGTTTCCGGTGCCTGCCTCCCAAGTGCAAGGTCCTGAGTTCAATCCCTGGTAACCACACACAGTGCTGGGTGTGGAGACTCACGCCCACCAGCAATCAATACCACATACCACAGTGCTGGGCGTGGTGGCTCACACCTGTAATCCCAGCACTCAGGAGGCAGAGACAGGAGGATTGCTGAGTTCGAGGCTTGCCTGGGCGACATAGTGAGCTCAGAGCCAGCCTGAACTACAAAGCAAGACCCTGTCTCAAAAAAAAAAGAAAAAAAAAGAAAAAAAAGAGTTCAGTTTTGAATTTGCTACACATCTCTATGCAAAAATTATCCTACAGATAGTGATGTTAGAGAGGTAGTAACTGGAGATGCTACTATTTTATTCAAGAATTTCATAGTTTTTGAGTGTACAGGTAGATCACACAAAAGCAAATCTGAAAATATGGAATGAGGATTCATTCTAAATGGATGTTTATTAATGGAACTTGTATCTAGATTATTGGAGTTCATATGTAAAAGGATTACTGGGGATCTACTTAAATTTTTACACCCAGGATATTGTTTTCTGTAAAATGCAGTCTATATACAGGTCCATTGTACTCCTTTTGTTCAAAGGCTAGTGTTGATATTTTCAGAAGTACACCAGCAGTATAAAATCACTAATACAGCTTTTCCCATATTGTACTGTAGCAAAAACTTAAAAATTTAAATCATGGAACCTATAGGAAAACAGTGAATCTAAAATACCTCTGCTAATTCTCGCTCTTCTACATTCTAAGTACAGTCTCACTCATAAAAATCATTGGAGAAAGTAAAATTTATTTATTTTACATATAAAAGTCTCTTTAGAAGGATAAAAATATTACATTTATTTTCTGTGATAATAAAACAAAAATACCCCATAACCCTGAAACCTAAGTGAAATGTATCATTAAAATTTAACAGATGGGGGGCCGGAGATTTAGCTCAGTGGTTCCGGCTCCTGCCTCGCAAGCGCAAGGTCCTGAGTTCAATCCCGGTAACCACATACAGTGCTGGGTGTGGTGACTCACACTCACCAGCCATTAATACCACATACCACAGTGCTGGGCATGGTGGCTCACGCCTGTAATCCCAGCACTCGGGAGGCAGACACAGGAGGATTGCTGAGTTCGAGTTTGCCTGGGCTAAATAGTGAGCTCAGGACCAGCCTGAACTACAAAGCGAGACCTTGTCTCAAAAAAATAAAATAAAATAAAATAAAAAAATAACAGATGGAGGGATATTAATCAAAACTGTAAAACAAAATAAACTGGAACCAAATGAAGGGGAAGTTCAAGGCTGACTGGGTTAAGTGTGCCACACGTACATCTCCTAGCACGCTATTAGAGCCCTTAAGGAAGACGGAGATTGAGCACACTCTCTCCTGTGGTTAGAGACTTACCTACAGCTGGTGGAGTGATTCCTGCTCCTCCTTGGTGTGACTCCTTTACTTGTTCAAGAGCTAACCATATTAGGTACTCATCTTTGTTCACCCCCAGGGTCAAGGAGAACACAGTAAGACTCTGGGTCCCCAGGAGTGGCACCCAGGTGGGAAAGGCTAGTGGGCTGGCTCCCATAGGTGCCATAAGGCTACAGAAGCCACAAGTGACGGCAGCAGTGTCCGGGGCCCTCAGGATATTGGATTGTGCTGTGAAATCCAGCACCAGAAATCCCTCCAGGACACACACACAGAGCCAATTTAGGAGGTAACATCAAAACAAGGTTTCAGCTAGACTATACTATCCAACCAATCAGAGCTAACCATATTAGATCAACTAGTCAGATTGAACCACATTGCACCCACACCCTCTCTGTCTTCTCTGTATATGTGATCCTCACTAAAGGTGGAAGTGTTCTCCGAAGTCTTGCTGGGGTCTGCGTGACTCTACACTTCGCGCTCCCAGTCTGGGCTTCGAAACCCTGCTCCGCAGTGGTTGCTGCAGATGACAACAGCCAAGCATATCTTTCATAACAGAATTTCATTCTATAAATACATCACGGATGTGTAAATATCATATCTTTTCTCTAGTACGAGAATTTGAAATTGTAAATGTGTCCTAGAATGCATGATTGATATTGTGAAATAGTAAATATTCAAAGAGAAATGAGGTTCAGGGTAAATAATGAGGCAAGAAAAAAAATCAATGGTAAAAAACAAGGAAATAAACTCGTGTATATAGGAGAGGGGTGTAGGGTGAGTAGGGGAAAGGGAAAAAAGAGACATAAGCTGCGTCATGTACTGGTAGAAATTCTTAATGTGGAGTGTAATTGTGATGTGTGTATATAATGTACCAATAAAATGTACCAATTTTTAAAAGTGCATTTAAATAAGAGTAAGATGCACACCTACACAAACACCTAGTGCATGCTGTGTGCAATAAATAACACAAAATCACACCACAATTATTAAATGAAAAAGGTAATTAAATATGGCAAAAGAAAATAAAATGTATGTTTTCTCACTTTACAGAGAAAGTGAGAGATACTGTGAATATAACAGATATGTAATTAAATCAATCTCAACTAATTATACTATTGTCAATAATGTGGATCAGAATGAAGTTAAAGATTTTACAAATAAGTTGATTGAATCTATTCAGCAAAAATTAAAGCAAATTTCATTTTTGTATATTCCAATGAACAGAAAGAATAAAATAGAGAAAAGTTTTAATAATTCAGTTTAAATACCTAAGAAACCACAGAGCTGGTATTGTAATTAGGATTGTGATGCTTGAATATGCTAAAGTCAGCCAATATCATATTTTAGCCCCATTGTGAGAAATGAAGTAAATTTTAAATGCAAATTACTTTATAATACTTCCACTCTTGGCAAGATCACACAGATAGATCACATAGATAGATGACACAGAAACAACCAACCAAAATACAAACATTCAATGACCATAGAGAATTCAAAATATCATAACTATTGTCAATCTATTGGCTGCTCCACATTCTTTAGATATATATAGTGTGATTCTGATTAATGATGCCATACTGTCCTGGAATGTTAGAAAGTAACCACAGGATTGTGGTCTTATGTATCTGTTCTAGAGATAACAGATTATTAGTTTCTCACAGTGTTTGTTTCATATGTTTCATTTGCTTAAATCTTAGTTGTCATGAACACTTCTATCTCATACTTTGGAGTCAGTGATTGAAGGAATATTAACTAGCAATTTAAGAATGTTATAATTGTTATATTGAGGGAAAAGGGGTTTAATTATTTTCCCTTTATCTGTGGAGACTGTCTAACTTGAAGTTCCTCATTGTCCAAATAGTAGTTTTCTGAATCCACTGTAAGTTGGGTGGCAGGTTGACATGTACGGTTACCAGGGTAGCAAACAGAATAAGTAGGATCTCTTTCTCTGATGCTGACTTCACCTGTCTTATCTTGGTCTCCTAGCTTTATACCTACTGCTTTATGACAATGTCTCACTGCCTCATCAAAGCCTCTCATTCTTTCATGACACTGTGCTTCTTCTCCCCCTTGGATACTTATCAAATACTATCATAATTTGAGATGTTCATTTCTCATGGACTTCATTACACTGTACTATCTTGTTGTTTCCACTTTTAGAATTTTTTATCTTTATTGGTGTACTGTATATACACATCGTGATCATACTCAATATTGGGAATTTGTGCCAGTATATGACACAATTTAATTCTCATTTTTTCCTCTTCCCCTACCACCCCCACAACCCCCATCCCATAAATATGTACACTTTGTTTCCCATTTTGTATTGTCATTAACTTTTTTATTCACCCCTCATTATTCACTCCTCCACCACAATTCCCTTTGAATTATTATTTCCACTTTTTTTTTTTTTTTTTTTTTTTGAGACAGGGTCTTGCTTTGTAGTTCAGGCTGTGGCCCTCAGCTCACTGTGTAGCCCAGGCAAGCCTCGAACTCAGCAATCCTCCTGCCTCTGCCTTCTGAGTGCTGGGATTACAGGCGTGAGCCACCACGCCCAGCACTGTGGTATGTGGTATTGATGGCTGGTGGGCGTGAGTCTCCACGCCCAACATTGTCTGTGGTTACCGGGATGGAACTCAGGACCTTGCGCTTGCGAAGCAGGTGCTGGAACCACTGAGCTAAATCTCCGACCCCTATTTTCACTTTTTTTTTAAACTACTGTGTGTTAATATCGTAAAATTTACCAACATCTTTAAAGTACTAGTGTTCTCTGATTCCGTTTTCAGATATTAATTCTCTTCTAGTATTATTCTATATATTTATTCTCTGGTATAACATATTTGGTGACTGGTTGCCTCCATCTGTATGTATTCAACTCAAACCTTGTCAGGTTCAGGCCTGCAAACACTAGTAGAGAAATGATGACATTAGCTCTTCCCTAAATTTCTTAGAAAATTTGGCAGTGAAGCTCAGGATTGGGAGGTTGTTTTGTTTTGTTTTGTTTTTGAGACAGGGTCTCTCTTTGTAGTTCAGGCTGGCCCTGAGCACATTATGTAGCCCAGGCAAGCCTCGAACTCAGCAATCCTCCTGTCTCTGCCTCCGGAGTGCTGGGATTACAGGCATAAGCCACCATGCCCTGACTGTGGTACTGATTGCTGGTGGGCGTGAGTCACCACGCCCAGCATTGTATGTGGTTACCGGGGAGCAAATTCAGGACCTTGCGCTTGCGAGGCAGGCTCTGGAACCACTGAGCTAAATCTCCTGCCCAGGACCAGAAGTTTTTTTTTTTCATTACTAGTTTTTAATTACATTTCAATTTCTCTGAATCCTATTAGGGTGTTTAGAATTTTTATAGCTTTTCCATTCAACTTTGGTAATTCTCTGTGTCTAGGAATCTGTCTATTTCTTTGGTATTTTCCATCTTATTGGAGGACACATTTTCAAAGTAGGTATTGATTATCCTCTTGTTTTCTGCTAGATCTGTTGTGATTTCATCCTTTCATTCCTATTGCATGGATTTGAGCCTTTCCTTCCTTCTTTTGGATAAGGTTGACTGTGTTTGTTAACTTTACTTATTCTTTCAAATAACCAATTCTTCATTTCATTGATTTTGGTATTGTTTTCTTATTCTCCACTACATTATTTTTTGCTGAGATTCTTATAATCTCTTCCCTTCTTTGAGCTTTGGTTTTTCTTGCTCATGTTTGTGAATGAGCTGGAAGTTTAGCTTTTGGTTGTCCATTTGAAGTCACTGTGATTTCCTAGTATAAGTATTCATCGCTGTGAATTTCCCTTGTAGAACCGCTTTCGTTGTGCCTCATAGATTCCTGTATGTTGTAGTGGCATTATCATTTAATTGTAGAAATCATATAATTTCTTCTATGACCCATTGGTTGTTAGAAGGATGTTTTTAATTTCCCGGTGTTTCTGAAGTTCTTGTGGTACCATTCATCTCTAGTTTCTTTGCACTATGGTCTGAAAACATACAGGGGATAACTTCAATTCATTTTTGCATTTACTTAGACATACTTTATGTGTTAGCAAGTATATTTTGGAGAATAACCCATGTGCAGCTAAGTAGAATATGTGTTCTGATTTTGTGGGGTGGAACATTTTGTAGACATCTATTAAGTCCTTTCCTTTAAAAAAATTGGTTCACCTCTAGAGGTTAGTCATTGATTGCTTAGCTGATTCATCTATTTTAGACAGTGGGGTATTGAAGTCCACTGCTACTATTGAATTAGTGCGTGTTTGGTATATGTGCTGCTGAGGCGAGCACATATTAGTGCTTATTTGGTTTTTCATGGCCTTTAATATTTATTTTGTTTAATCAGGAGCCCTAGAAATTGGTATATATATATATATATTTATGAATGTCATCTCTTCATCTTAGATATTCCTTTAACAAGGATATATTAACCTTCTTTGTCTCTCATAAGTTTTGGTTTGAAATTTCTTTTGTCTGAAAATAAGACACCTACTCCTGCTTTTCTGAAGAGTATTGTCACCTTGAAAATTGTTTTCTATCCTTTTACTTTTGGTCTATGAATTTATTTTTTAATTAAGTGTGCTTCTTGAATACAGTATATTGTCAGATCTTGCCTCTTAATCCTTTCTGCTGGTGTTTCTTTTGAATGGTGAATTGAGGTCATTAACACTGATGATTATAACCGAAATGTATTAATTCATCCTTTTTTTTTTTTTTTTTTTTTGCTGTTGTTGGCTCTTTGGCTATTTTTTTTTTATTTTACCCCCTCTTTCCATTTAATTTCCTGCCTACCCTAGTAAATTCACTTTGTTGGGCCTCATGGAGTTGTGACACTCATTTTTTTTTTTTTGTAGGATATTGTTTAGAAGTTTTTAGAGTGTTGGTTTGGTATTTATGAAGTTTCTCAGGTGTTGGATTTTAACATAAATTTTGAAGGATAGTTTTGTAGGGTACATCAATCTTGACTGTAAGTCATTTTGTTTTAGGTCTTTAAATTCTTTACTCTGGGCTCTATTTGATTTGACCATTTGTGTTGAAAAGTCTGTGGTGATTCTGATTAGCTTTCCCTTGTATGTAACTTGTTCCTTTTCTCTGATTTCATTCAGTATGTATTATCTTTGCATCATCTAGCAGCTGCTGGATTGATTTCTCATACTCACTTCCTCTTTTTAGGAAATCTTTTTCCTCCCAGTCGCTAATTGCAATCTTGTTTTCTGTGTCTCAACTTCTGTCCTCACATTCACTCATTGTACTGAATAAACTTACAATAGATAATTTTTTTAATATCCTGGAAATATGTTTGAAGTTATTTAACAGATTCCAATACTGTGATTCCATCCTGGGATTCTGTCTTGTTTCTGAGCTTCTATTTTTATCTATGTCTTCTTTAGATTTATTAATCATGTCTTTCACAATGTTCACTATCAATGCTATCTGAGGAATGATTTTGCATTTCAATTTTTCCTGATATTATTTTTTTTGGTAGTTTAGAGAGTCTAGGTAGTTGAGTTTTAGGTTGTTCCATCTTACTAACTCCTAAATTTCCCTTTGATGATTTATAATTCTGGATTTACATTTTTTTCAGTTGTTTCCTCCTTTTGTTGTTGTTATTGATGATGTTTTTAGTTTAATTCAAGGACTGCTGCCTATAAAATGCTGATTGGAAGTATCTTTCTTATGCTTGCTTCGGCAGCACATATACTAAAATTGGAAGTATCTTTCTTGCTGATATATAGAACCTTTAGGAAATGATTTCTTCCTTGGTGTTACAGATCTTTAATTACATTTACATATTATAAATAAATTTCAAAAAATATACAAGAGGACTGGAAGTGTGATATTGTTAATTGAAAAATTTAGGATATGATATGCACTAAGAAAACATTAGCTAATTTAAGCATTTTGATGATTATCTCTAATTTAAAATTGAACTTCACATAAAAATGGAAAACAAATTCCTTGTTAGTAATATCATTAGGTGGACAAAGCTGTGAAGGCTTGGATCAAAATGGATAGCTGTTTCTGGGAGTGATCAGGAAGGAGAGGAAATGGATCCTGGAAACTAAGAAAATGTACTTTGTTTGCATGGCTTAGGTATTACACAAATGTTTGATATGAAATATATAAACTGTATATTTATGAGTTTATACTTTAACTGGCATATCAATCAGTACATATCAAAGTTAATGTATTAGAATCTTGTATTTAAATTTACAGACTTTTTTCCCCTTTTCATTAAAATAATTACCATAGGAAGAATATAAACACAAGTGTGAGAAATAGTCTGCTAATAAAAGTATTTTTCCTTCATCATGGTGCTTTATAATGATTTAATTACTTGAGCTTAATTTTCAAAGGTTGAATAACTCTCGTCATGAACAAATTAAAAAATTCACAAAATAATCAAGGATGAAAGCATCTGAGAAGTGCACTCAGTGACTCTGGGAGTCCAGAAGGAGAGAGATTTTTAGCAAGACGTTAGGCAAGATTTCAGAAATTTTCACTATTCTCTTGGGAAGAATGGCTGCCCAAACTCCATTTATTAAAGAATTAGCCCTCAGTTCATTATTATTGGGAATTCCATTGAGAAGTAGGTTTTAGTGGGAG
>PVIC010050533.1:0-12782 GCA_004025085.1 Thryonomys swinderianus
AGGACAACCGGCCCCCGCTTCGGTTCTTGCCATCCTCTGGAAAGAAGGCATAAAAGGATGAAGCTTGTTCCTTTCTTCCATTACTGGCACTATAGCCCATAGCAAAGCATGAATTAGCCATGTTAAAAATAAATCCTGTTTGGGCCGGAGGGTTAGCTCAGTGGTTCCGGCGCCTGCCTCGTGAGCGCAAGGACCTGAGTTCGATCCCCAGTAACCACATATAATGCTGGGCGTGGAGACACACCCACCAACAATCAAACCACATACCACAGTGCCGGAGGTGGTGGCTCACGCCTGTCATCCCAGCACTCAGGAGGCAGAGACAGGAGGATTGCTGAGTTGGCGGCGGCTTGCCTGGGCACCATAGTGAGCTCAGGGCCAGCCTGAACTATAAAGCGAGACCCTGTTTCCAAAAAGCAAATAAATAAATAAATAAATCCTGTTATTAACTTATGACCACCACAATATAATGGCCTTATATTTTTATGTTAATGACATGAATGGATTAAACACAAAAACTTAAAATACGGACTTTCACAAAGCCCATTTGGACATTTCTTTTTAAATAGCTAGGTGCCTGGAAGTGCCAGGCGTGGACTGTCCTGGCATCCGAGACTCTGGCCACAGATGCCTTTTGGAACAGAATGCACATGGCTGGTGCCTCGGCCAGTGAACAGACAGGGATAGAAGCCCATATGCTAGGGGACATTCCACCAGCTTGTACTTTGCTAGTTCTAGTATTTCAAGCCTTCAGTTCCCCAAGGGGGCTGCTGACCTCTGGCCACATCCGGGAAGGAAGAGGGGGAAGGGGAGGGGAGGAGACGGGAGGGAAGGTCTGGCCTCCTGCGGCTCCACCTGGAGACTGGTCAAAGCATGGTGCAGAATACACGCAGAGGGAAGGTAATTGCAGGACAGTCCTACAGGCTGGTACAGGTGGATTTGCTCTCTCTAGGGGACAAGGGTTCACTCTTGGCCCTCCGGCCCCTTCACCAGACCCTTTGGGCATATGTGCTTAGAGGGTGTGTCCGGAGACCGCCTTTACTACCCCTAGGCAGGGAACGGCTGGGGGCGGGGTCACTCCCATCCTGGAAACACCCCTGTAAACACAAAAAAAGCCAGGATGGGAGGCAGGGGGAGGTGCAGAGTCCGGCCCCAGGCTTACTGTTTTGAACTGGGTGGAGAAAAAGGGCCGACGGTTTCTCAAGAAGCAATCTGCCAGGGCAGGCAGGGTGCGGATGGAAGCAGACACAGGCCTGGCTGGGGAGCTCCTGCTCTGACCCTCAGGAAACAATCCACCTGGAGACAAGGGGAGATTTTCTGTGCGCAGCCACACCAGGGCCTTTTGGCAGTGCCAAGAGACACTTTTATTATTATGACTGCTGCTGCTACTGCTGGCATCTGGCTGCTGCCAAGCACCTTACACTGCAGAGGGCAAAGAGCAGCCCAGTCCTAATATCAGTAGCACTGAGGCCAAGACACCCCAGCCCAGGCTTCCAGATGGGGCTGTGCAGGCAACAGGCCTGGATCGAAACTGCCTGGGCAGCAGTCAGGAACAGCCTGGGAGCCCCACCAGCCCCGCCTATCAAGTGAGATGATAACAGGACACCATCCCGCACAGGGTCACGGTGAACGTCCAGGGCCTCGCCCTGCTTGATGGCAGTGTCAGCCAGGGCACACGCATGCATGCCCATGCCCTTGGGAAGAGGGCTGGTGAGGGGACAGAAATGCCACCGTAAGCCCACTGAAAGGGAGTCTTTGGAGGACCAGGTCAAGTTCTAGGGAGCTGCCATTCGTGGTGCACTTTACCCCCAGAAGCCCTGGGGGAAGGTACTATTCTAAGGAAGGGAAGCCGAGGACAGAGGCTCAGCGATACCAGGGCTGTCTCTGAGCAGCACCAGGAGCAGCCCTTGCTCTGACTGTGAGCCCCACTGGGGCGAGAGGAGCCTGGACGCTGGGGCACAGGGCAAAGACACACTAAAAAGCATTTTCACTTATGTTTTCTCCTTTTTAAAAATTGGGCTAGGAACTAAATTGAGGCCCTGACCCCTGTCTTCTTTTTCTAGAGAACTCAGTAAAGTTCAGAGGAATCTTGTTAACCTGGAGGCTTCCGGGCTCTCAAAGGTTTTCAAGTGCACCGTGGCCCAGGGCATCCGTCCCAAGGCAGCAACTGTGATGCACATTCGAGCTCACTGTTTGGTCCCCAAGGTTGACAAACCGCGAGGAAGAGACGTAGTACAGCAGGGTGAAGGACGGACGGGCTGGGGTTGGGCTGGGGGGTGAGTCACGGTCAGGGCTGGGGGGTGAGTCTCTGTGTAGCTAGGCGGCTACTCCAGGACGCGGGGCTCACCCCACCTGGCAAGTGAGTGGCAGATGGAAGCAGGACTTGGATCTCCTGGTCCACCATTCCCAGACTTGGGGCCTCAGGTCCCCTGCCTAATGGCCTCAGCCTAGTTTCAGGTCCTGCGTGGATGCCACTGCTGGGTTTCTAAAGGTAGACTGTGTCCCTAGTACACCCCCTCAGTTCAAGGGAGACCAGTGGAGGGCATGACCATCCTTGGAGATGTGGGCTGGGGAGTCTGGGTGTAGGGCAGAGCCAGGGCTAAGAGGAAAGGGTGGAAGCCAGTGCTGCCAGGACCCATGGGCTGGGGTAAAATCCACAGGGTGCAGGCCTCCTCTTACACTCAGCAGGGTAGGGATGGCTCTCCGGTCTGTCCACCCTATACCCTGACGTGGAGTAAGACCACTGACTGCTCATAGGGGTGGCTGTTGAAAACTGGCCACGGAGAAGATTCTTTCAGCAGCTGTGCCGGTTCACTGATTGTGTCAGCTTGACTAAGATAAGGGTAACTAAAGCGGCTCAGCAATTCCACACCCTGGGGTATGAAGACCCACCATGGGGCAGCCTGTCTCTTGGATAGTATAAATAGGAAATGAAGAAGGAAGGCTCTGCTTCTGTTTCTTAAAGAGTTGAAGTCTTTGCCTTCGCCCTGGATGTCGTCTGGCTTCCAGCCCAAACTCTTCAGCCTCCAGTGCAAACCCTTCAGCCTTCCATCCAGACCCATCAGCCTCCTAATATGGGCTTGCACAGGACACTGCAGTGAGCCCCAGACCTTCAACTAAGTCCTTCAGGCTCCAGTGTGCAACAGATCTTCTGCACTCTTCCACATGTGGGTCTGTGGGTGGCCACTGTAAGCCAATCTTATAAATTCTTACATATTTGTATATCTTGTGTTGTCTGTTTCTCTAGTAAACACTGATATAACAGCTGCCACCATAATTCAGCCAAAGTCTGCAGTGACAGAGCTGCTGCAGAGAGCTGGCACGGGGGACCCCTCCTATGACTCTTTGGATTGCCCTTGTAAGCCTCAGGAATAGGGACAACAGTAATACCTAATGGGTATGCCACTTCTTTGATATGGCCTAACAGAGACGGACAAGGTGGGCATAGGTACATTAAGTAAGCGTGTCTGAGAGCAGATACAATGCTCTCCAGACAGGCAAGAGGCAGGACAAGTACTCTCACGTTCCACCCCTCGAACCTCAACCAGCCAGCAGCCAGGTTTCAGCATAGGCTGTATGTCCTGAGCTACCCTCCCTTTTTTGACTGGCCCTATTTCTTTCTCTTCTTTTTTTAATTTCTAGGGTTTTTTCCTCCTTAATGAGTCTGCTGGTATATATTAAGTATACATTATGATCATATTCATCATTAAGAATTTATACCTGTACATAATGCATTTTGGTTCTCACTTGTTTTTTTTTTTTTTTTGCTTTTTGAGACAGGGTCTCGCGTTGTAGTTCAGGCTGGCCCTGAGCTCACTATGGTGCCCAGGCAAGCCGCCGCCAACTCAGCAATCCTCCTGTCTCTGCCTCCCGAGTGCTAGGATTACAGGAGTGAGCCACCACGTCCGGCATTGTGGTATGTGGTGTTGATTGTTGGTGGGCGTGAGTCTCCATGCCCAGCATTATATGTGGTTACCGGGGATCGAACTCAGGTCCTTGCGCTTGTGAGGCAGGCGCCGGAACCACTGAACTAACCCTCCGGCCCTCTCACTTTTATATATATGCTTTGTTTCCACTTCTTTACAATCAGATTTTTTTCTTTCCCTTTGCTTTCCCCTGCCAGCACATTTTTACTTTTCCTATAAACATTTTATTTCTATTTCACAATACCTATCATACGTTCTCATCTACACCTTCAGTTTCTCATACTAGAGAAACAATATGGTACTTATATATCTGTGTCCTATTTATTTCACTTATGCGTATGACCTCAAGGTGTATCCATTTAAGTATAAATATCTCTATCATTGATGGCTGAGTAATATTCATTTTATTAAAAAAACATACCTTCATTGTCCAGTCTCCAGTTGATGGGCATTTGGGCTGTTTCCAAGATTTAGCTATTATAAATGGAGCTGCTACAAACATAGGTGTATATGTCGCCATGGTATGATGGTATTAATTTGTGAATATACCCAACAGGGAAATAGCAGGGTCAAATGAGGCACCTAATCCTATTAAGGAATCTCCACACTGATTTACACAGCAGTTGTAGAAGTCTACATTCTCACCAGCAGTGGAGCAGGGGGTCCTTTCTTCCCACAGCCCCGCCAGCATTTGTTTTATGTTTTTTGGTGTTTTTTTTTTGAGACAGAGTCTTGCTTTGTAGTTCAGGCTGGCCCTGAGCTCACTATGTAGCCCAGGCAAGCCTCAAACTCAGTAATCCTCCTGTCTCTGCCTCCTGAGTGCTGGGATTACAGGTGTGAACCACCACGCCTGGCACTGTGGTATGTGGTATATAGTATTGATTGCTGGTGGGCATGAGTCACCATGCCCAGCATTATTGTATGTGGTTACCAGGGATTGAACTCAGGACCTTGCACTTGTGAAGCAGGTGCCGCTGAGCTAAATCTTGAGCCCTGTTGTTGAATTCTTGATAGCAGCCATTTTTCCTGGAGAGAGGGACTCTCAGTGTTGATTTCACCCACATGTCTCAAATGACCAGTGATGTTGAACATTTATCCATATGTTTATTTGCAGCTTTTACTTCATTATCTGAAAAATGTCTATTTCAGGTGTCCATTTTTTAATTGAGTCTTTTGATTAGGGGAGGATGATTTTTTAAAAATCTTTATATATTCTAGACAGAAGTCCCTTGTCTGAGGAACAGGTGGGAAAGATTTTTTTCATTAAATTGTAGCTTGTTTTTTCATTCTGTATTGGTTTCTCATGCTGTGTAGAAGCTTTTTTAATAAGAAGAGATCTCAGGTGTTTTTTTCTGCTAGTTCCCATGCTGCTGAGGTTTTGCTCATGAAGTCTTTCCCTATGGCAATGTCTCCAAGAGTTCTATTTGACCTATCTTCCAGCAGGTTTAGTGTTTCTGTTTTAACATTTAGGTCCCTAATCCCCTTTGATTTTAGTTTAGTGCACAGTGAAAGATATAGATCTAATTTAAATCTTTCGCAGGTTGAATCCAGCTTTTTCAGTGCCATTTATTAAAGAGGCTATCTTTCCTCCATTGAGATGTTTGGCTCTTTTGTCAACGATGAGGTGGCTTAGTATGCCTGGAGTTGTTTCTGCATCTTTAGCCTGTTCCGTTAATCTTCATGTCTGTTTCTTTACCAGTACCATGCTGTTTTTATCACAGTGGCTCTGTAGTATAGTTTCAAATTTGAGATTGTGATACCCCCTGCCATGTCTTTGTTGCCTAGAGTTGCTTTTGCTATTTTAGGTCTCTTATGGTTCCAGATGAATTTTTGGACTATTTTCTCTAGTTCTGTGAAATATGCTGTTGGGATTTCAATTGGGATTGCATTGAATCTATATAGTAGTTTTGGGAGTATGGCCATTTGAGAAGATTGGTTCTTCCAATCCAGGAACAAGGGATGTCTTTCCATTTTCTGATATCCTCCTCGATTTCCTTTTTCAGAGTGCTGTAGTATTTGGAGTACAGTCTTTCACCTCCTTTGTTAAACTGATTCCTACATATTTCTTTTTCTTGGATGTTACTGTGAAAGGAATTGTTTCCTCAATGTCTCTCTCACTGAGTCTGTTGTTCATGTATAGAAAAGCTAATGATTTTTGAGTGCTGACCTTATGTCCAGCTATTCTACTAAATCTGATTAAATTTAGCAGTCTTTTGGTTGAGTTTTTGGGCTCTTCTATAATAAAGCATCATGTCATTAGTAAATGACAACAGTTTAACTTCTTTTCCTATCTTTCTTTTCTTTCTTTCTTGTGTTTAATTGTGGTGCCTGTTTCCAGAACTAAATTGAACAGAAGTGGTGATAACAGACATCCTTGCCTTGTCTTGGTGTGAAAGTTTTCCATTTATGACTATTTAGTATGATACTGGATGTTGGTTTTTCATAAATAGCTCTTATCAGGTTGAGATAGAGAGCATCTATTTAAATTTTCTGTAGAGTTTTAATCATTAATGGGTGTTGGATTTTCAAATGTATTTTCTGCATCTACTGAAATAACCATATATTTTTTTGTCCTTGAGTCTGTTAATGTAGTGTATTACATTTATTGATTTACCTATGTTGAGCCATCCTTGCATCCCTGGGATGAATCCAACTTGGTCAGGGTGTATGATTTTCTTGATGATCCTCTATATTCTATTTGCTAGTATATTATTGAGGATTTTTGCATCTATGTCCATGAGGGAGATGGGCCTGCAGTTCTCTTCTTTGCTTGGATCTTTCTCTGCTTTTGGAATCAAGGTAATGGTTGCTTCTAGGGATGAATATGGGAGTACTGTATCCCTCTCAATTTCATTAAAGAGTTTGAGAAGTAGTGACATTAGCACTAGCCTAAATTTCTAGTAGCATTCAGCACTAAAGCCATCAGGACCAGGACTTTCTTTGTCAGTAGGTTTTTACTCCTTCTATGAACTGCTGGTTGTTCAGGACAGTGTTGTTCAATTTCCATGTGTTTGTAAGGTTCTTGGAATTTCTTTTGCTGTTGATCTCCAATTGCAAGGCATTACAGTCTGATAATACACATGAGATAACTTCAGTTCCTTTGCATTTACTTAAACATGAAATAGCATGTAGTCTATTTTGGAGAATGACCTGTGTGAAGCTGAGAAGAATTATATTTTAATTTTGTGGTGTGGAATACCCTGTAGACATCTATTGAGTCTATTCGTTGAAAAGTCTGGTTCAGTTCTAGCATTTCATTGTTGGTTTTTGGTCTAGCTGATCTGTCTATTTATGGCAATGGGATACTGAGGTTCCCTACTACAATAGTATTAATGCTTATCTGACTTTTCACATCCATTAACATTTGTTTTATATAGTTGGATACACAAGAATTTGGAGCATAAATATTTATGAATTCCATTTCTTTCTCTTGGATTATTCCCTGTATGAGGATGTAGTGTCCTTTTTTGTCTCTCTTAGTTTTGGTTTGAAATTATTTTGACTACAAATAAGATAGCCACTCCTGTTTTTTTTTTTTTTTTTTTTTTTTTTTTTTTTTTTTTTTTTTTTTTTTTTTTTTTTTTTTTTTTTTTTTTTTTTTTTTTTTTTTTTTTTTTTTTTTTTTTTTTTTTTTTTTTTTTTTTTTTTTTTTTTTTTTTTTTTTTTGTGGGTTCTGGTCTCTGTTGAATTGTTTTCCATCCATTTACTTTCAGTCTATGGATTTCTTTCTGAATTAGGTGTGCTTCTTCTATACAGCATATTGCTAGATCTTGCCTCTTAATCCATTCTGCCAATCTCTTTCTTTTAATTGGTGCATTGAGGCCATTGACATTGATCGTTATAACAGATATGTACTGATTTATCCTTGTCACACTCTCCTGTTGTTGGTTCTTTTACTCTTTGGGTTTTTCCCCTTTTCATTGAGTTTCTTGCCTTGCCCAGTAAGTTCACTACACTGGATCTCATTGATTGTGACATTCATGGCCTTTTTCTAGGATATTATTTAGAATTTTTGGGGTGCAGGTTTGGTGTTAGTGAATTTTCTCAGGTACTCTTTGTCATGGAAGCATCTCACTTCCCTGTCAATTCAGAAAGATAGTTTTGCAGGATACATCAATCTAGGTTGGGGTTTGCTTTCTTCTAGGGCTTGAAATTCTTTACTCCAGGCTCTCCTTGACTTGAATGTTTGTTGTGAAAAATCTGCTGTGATTCTGATAGGTTTTCCTCTGTATTTTTTTCTCTAACTGCTTTCAGTATTTGATTCTCCTTTTGGGTTTCTGGAATCTTGACTATTATATGATTAGATGTAGGCTTTTTTTTTTTTTTAGACAGTGTCTCGCTTTGTAGTTCAGGCTGGCCCTGAGCTCACTATGTAGCCCAGGGAAGTCTCAAATTCAGCAGTCCTCCTGCCTCTGCCTCCTGAGTGCTGGGATTACAGGCTTGAGCCACCAAGCCCCGCGTTAGGTGTAGTGTTTTAGATCACAGCTAGCTGGAGTCCTATATCCCATTCTTATCTGTATGTCAAATTCTTTTCCCCTTCCTGTGAAGTTTTTTGCCACTACCTCTATGAATACTTTTTTAAAAATGTCTTTTGTAGTATCCACAGTTTCTTAATTGACTCCAATCAGACTTGTTATTCTTCTTTGTTATTCTCATGGTCCCTTGCTATTTTCAAGAAATCATTCCTTTCCTGGGCACTGGCTGCAATCCTATCTTCTCTCTGATATTCTTCCTTCACATTCATTCATTCTACTTTGCAAGCCTTCTGTATAACAGATTCCATTATTTTTATAAACTGAGATTCCATCATGTTCCTGATGTCTTCTTTAGTGCTATCAATTCTATCTTTCACTACAAGCATTATCTCTGTTATCTGAGAAATTATTTCTGATTTAGTTTTAGTTGATCTTCTTTTGTTACCATCTCAGAGTCCTAGTGGTTGAGTTTCAGGTTGTTCCATCTCACTGTTTTCTAGACTCCCCTCTGGGGATGATCTGGGTTGTGCTCTGTTGGGAATCTAGATTTGAGACCTATAATTAAGTGTTTCTCAGTTCTATTTTGTTGTTGTTGTCTTTAGTTTAATTCCTGGGTTGCTGTCCTGATAATGGTTATGCAAGTATCTTTTTTCCTAATGTTTAGAACCCTGAGGAGATGGCTACTTCCTCGGTCATTCTCCTTGGATCTGCAATGGCTCTTATGCAATCTTAGTCCTGTCACACCGTGAAAGGAACTTAAGCAAAACAATCGTGTCACCTTGCGGAGCAGGCTATTTTTATACTTCTGTCAGTATTCAACTCATTTTCCAGCCCTGTGGGACAACTTCCCTCATCCACGCAACTTGGATGCCATCTCTCTGTGCTCAGACAGAACCCCAGACAAACACTACCTAGAGACAATACTACAGTGGCTGCTTATTCTCTTATTCCTGCCTTAGGCCCTGTGAAGGACCCCAAAGGTGCACAACTTAGTCTTTCTTCACTACAGCTGCACAGTTAGCTGGAGAAGTGCTTACTAAACAAAGGGATGAATTTATAGACAGATAAAGACATAGAATTTTAGAAGAAATAAACAGAGGGGTTGCTAAAGCTGGAAATATGGATGAAATCTCTATGAAAGAATTTACAGGAAAAGAACCATGACCTAAGAACTGTTCTTAGCAAACACTCATCATGTGAGCATGACAAGAAAGAGATGGCAAGGAAGTCAGACAGAGGGACAAGGTTGTAGGTAAGTGGAGACCCGATTGAGGCTCAACAGTCAGGAGGGAGGTCACATGATAGATTTATTTGGCTAAGGCTACAGAGGTCGAGATACACTGTGACTCTGTCAGTGAACTTGAAAAGAGCAGGTCAGTCTTCAGAAGGGAAAACACAGTCCTGTAAAACTGTGTTGTGCTCTGTTGAGGAATCAAGTAATGTATCAAGTAATCTTTTTTTTGAAGGGGCCTCAATGATCCTATGGTCTTGGGTAAGCAAGAGAGACAGAGTAGAGCCAGGGGATGGGGGCAGGAGTTGGGGAGTGGCTGAGCAATAAACAGGGGGATCTGAGGATGAATCAATAAACAGGATGAATGAAGGCACTACTCAGAGGCAGGGTAGCTGACAGCTTTACCAAATCTTATTTAAGTGCCAGGAATTCAGGGTTGTGTCACCTGGAAGAATCATGAACCAGGCATTTCTGTCTCTGGTAGTAGCTTCTCTCCTTTTTGTATGTCACATCTGTGAGGGAGCTGTGTCAGCCACCCATCAATACCAAATGGTGTTGTACAATACACAAATGTATTGTACATATGATGTACAATACCAAATGGTGAGTACGACACCAAGGGCAGACTCACTCACTGAGCTCCTGCTAACTTTATGGTCAGTGTGCTATGGCAAAATGCTGGAGATTAGGCTTCTTTTCTCAGGGACTCCATGTACATATTTGGAAACACAGAGGAGTAAATGGTAGCAGAGTTCATCTGTCTGTCCGTCTGTCTGTGTGTGTATATGTGTGTGTCCTCTTGTTCTGCTGCTGATCTCTTCGACACTATACAAAAGTAGTCAACTAAGGGTAATCTGGCCAACTCCCTTTTCTGTCACATGACTCTGTGTCCTTAGCCAGTGACTTTACCTGTGACTTTGCCTCTTCTCCTTTGAGCTTGATGCAGGGGCTCAGCCTTAGGTTCGGGATCTCTTGGTTGTTCTGCTTTTGAGACTCAAGACATTTCTGCCTCTGCCGGATGTTGCCCTTCTGGATAGAGGAATCCTGTGGGACACTGCAGGAGAGCCATAGGGAGAGGTGAGAGACTTCTGCTCTTGGGACCTGCAAACACTAGCAGCTGGAGAGGCTGGGGTATGTTTTGAAATGCACAGGACCACCTTTCCCTAGCAATCACAAAGAATGGTGCTACTCAGAGAAGGGGAGGATGCTGCCAGGAGTGAGACAGCCCAGGAACACTCAGGAGCAGCAACTGGTGAGTTAGTGTCAGCAAACCCAAGTCCTTGGGCTAAAACCCAGGCCACCAATCCCAGTAGCTGACCAGCACCGCAATGACTACTCTCAGCCCCTCATGCTGCTGATCTGATGAGCTCTCCCTCAGCATCATGCTCAAGAAGAGCCAATTGGCCTTCTTGGCACTCCATGGACTTAAACCCTTCATCCCGCTGTGGTCCCCACCCACCCCCAAACCAGCTGAGGCCTCTCTCTAGGACAAGCCAAGGATCCAGGAGGCAGGGGTACCTGAGTTCTGGGTAGACGTTCTCCAGGTACCACTTAAAGCTCTGACACTGCAGATTCCTCCTCAGATTCAGCCTGCTGTCAATGCTGGGGGTGACAAAGACAAATCAGCAGTTAGAGGCAGAACCACAACAGTGGCCTACAAGGTGCAGTGGGTGCCCGTGCACTGTGCCTGCAGGTCTCCAGGGAAAGCTGGGGAAATGAACGAAGCAAAGATTTCTCTAGCTCCACACAGAGCTACGGAAACACCTAGCACTATCTCACGATGGTACGCAGTGACACTGAGGACTTGTGGCTTTATGTGAAAATGGAATTTGGGGATGTTTTTACTTTTCATTAAAAACAAAGCTGCAAGAACATTGAGTGTGTTGTTAATAACTCACTGCCAGAGCTCTGGGTCTACTTACCATCTCTCTATGGATTCTGCAGGTGAAATACCACTGCCTATTGCCACAGCTTCAGAGAAGTTTCTGTCTTGCTGGTTCTGGACTGTTTGTTTATATACTTATTTTACAGATAGTCACTGAGCATCTACTATGTGAGGGGAAGTGTACACCGCGTAGGTGCCATGGAAAGCTTTGGGGCAGTGGAACAAGGCAGTGAAACAAGCATCAGAACCCTATGTGGCAGCCGGTGGGCTTAGGGGGATTTGGGGGGACATCCCAGAGGTGCACCCTTACCTCTTGGTCTATAGCGATTAAGGTAGTAATATGATACTGGTGTCTAACAGGAACAATGGATACCACAGACCGGGGATTGTAAGCCTTTTGGAGGTTTCGATAATGCCAACAGATCACTGTGGCACACAGGCCACAGGTTCACCACCAGAGGCACAGATAAACCAGGAGACAGCACAAGGAGGGGCTCTGCTATAGGTGGGGCAGGAAAAGAGACCAGCACATGTGAAGGAGGTGCAGGGCCTGACAATAGATGTGCGTGTGAATGACAGGAAGGAAGAGGGAAGTGGGAGGGATGGAAGCGGGGGCAATGCATGAAGGGACATGTGAGGCACCACGGAAGTGTCTGAACTTCACCTGTAGGGCTCTGGGATATGACGGACGGGCTTCAAGAGGGGTATAAGATGCTGATGTCTGTGCTTTGAATGCATCTGTCAATTTGCGGATGGGCTGATGGGACAGAGCTGGGGACAGGAAGGACAGAAACAGCTATGGAAGCCCAGGGGCCAATCATGCCTCCATTACAGAAGCAGGGTAGGAAACGGAGAGATAGGATCAATCAGTCTTCCACTTCTCTCAATCTGCACTGCCTGGAGTGACTGAGGCTCCATTTATAACTTGTCCTCCTGAGAGGCCAACACAATCTACCTCCTGTCTAGCCTCCCCTCCTTCCTCTCTCGGCCTCAGCCCCAAGACTGCACCAGAATTTATAGCACCGCACAGACCCCACCTCCTCAGTGGAATCAGCTCCTCTGGGACGGGCCAGGCAGGTTTTCAGTGCATACTCAGTGCTGGGTGATCAGCACAGGCCTGAGTGCCCAGTGTATGAATGACACAGCATTGATGGGGTCAAGGGAGGGAAGGGACTAGGGTGGCAGCCAGATTCCCGGCTTGGCCCACAGAGTGCAGAGAAGGCTGTTCACAGAGACGGGGAATATGCAAGGAGGAGCAGATGTAG
>PVIC010050534.1:0-12780 GCA_004025085.1 Thryonomys swinderianus
AAAATTCTTATGCCTAAAATCTCTTCCCCCTCATGACCTGATCACTCTCCAAAGGCTTCCACCTCCTAAGTTCTTGAATTTGCCTATCACCTTGAGGGTTAGAATTTCAACATGCAAACTTGAGGAGGACATATACATTCACTCTTGTACCCCTTGACTTCAATACTTGTACACTCATAACATATATCTAATTTCAGTTATATGTATTGTGAATATACTTTCTCCCACTTATTTATTATAATTTTACCATAAAGAAACTTGGAAGTTTTCTGTCAAATTTACTAATCTGTATGGTTTTTATTGCCTACTCTAATAAGGTTTATGCAACCCCGTCATAAATATATTCATATTCTTTCTATTATTTTAATGAAAGGCTTTTGATATAAAGTCTTTATGATCCTATTTATTTTTTAATAACCAGCTTTCTTAAGAGCTATTTATTGAATATTTTATATTTTCTCTACTGACTTGAAATGGCAACTTTACCAGGTATATGTGCCTGGAATATTCTTGCTGTTTTATCATATTCCCCTAATCCACTGAACTCATGGAAACCAAATTAACTTCTCAAAACAAAGAATAAAACTCTGGGTAAAATTCAAAAACCATTCATATAGAAAAGTTTTAAAGTTTTGTTAGAATAATCTCCTACTCTACACAATTTATAGTGGCTCCACTTTCCCCACAGAACTCAAAAATTGATACAGTCAGGCTGGAGATGTAGCTCAGTGGTTCTGCTGCCTGCCTAGCAAGCGCAAGGTCCCTGGTTCAATCCGGTAACCACATTCAATGATATGATATTGGGCGTGGTGACTCACACCCACCAGCAATCAGTACCACATTCCACAGTGCTGGGCGTGGTGGCTCACGCCTGTAATCCCAGCACTCAGGAGGCAGAGGCAGGAGGATCGCTGAATTCGAGGCTTGCCTGGACTACATAGTGAGCTCAGGGCCAGCCTGAACTACAGAGCGAGACCCTGTCTCAGAAAAAAAAATTGATAGTCTTATAATGATACCGTGCTTCTTGGGATTAGTCATTGTACAATGTGTGTTAGATTTTATCATGAGAGAGATAAGGTACCAATGAAACTGGAGACTGTAGAAAAAAGCAGTGGATTAAGGGAGAGAAGTGAAGAGAAAGCTATTGTTTATATTCTCCTGATGAGAAAAAAAGAGCAGAGAAGTTGTTGAATTTACCTAGAGTAATATAGCAAGAAAGTACCAAGCATGAACCTAGATATGAGAAGGCAGAATACAGATCCTTTTATTTAATCACTACCCCCAGGTGACTTCAGTTGTGACTTCATCTTATTGCTGTGGTTAAATACCTAAGACACTCAAGTTAAAGAAGGAGAAGTTTATTTTTGTTTATTTTGTAGGGGTTTCAGTCTGGCAGCGCAGCATGGCAGGGAAAGAGTTCAGGGCCTGGCAGTCAGGAAGCAGGGCAGGGAGCAAAGGAGAATGGGAGCTATAGAACCTCCAGCTCACACCCGCAGTGACCCACCCTTCCCTCCAGGCTTCAGCTGGCAACACCAGCCCTGGCTATGAACCTCTCTGAGGACTATCACACACTCATGAGCCAGCCCCCTCCCGAAAGCCCACCTATAAGCAGTGCGGCTTGGGCCAGACATCTAGGTAAGGAAGTACCAAATTGGAATGATATTAAATGTTCTTAAATCCTGTTACTTAATCACTTACCTGACATGATTTCAGTTGGAGTGAGACTAAATATTCCTGAGTACAACAAAATAATACTTTAGGTGTTCCCACAGAATTTACTGAAAGTATGTCTGTTTATTTACATTTCCACACTTAACCCTACATGACCAATAAGCAGTTCCTACATCACTACAGTTTTTTTTTTTTTTTTTTTTTTTTAGACAGGGTCTCGCTTCGTAGTTTAGGCTGGCCCTGAGCTCACTATATAGCTCAGGCGAGCCTCGAACTCAGCAATCCTCCTGCCTCTGCCTCCCGAGCGCTGGGATGACAGGCGTGAGCCACCACGCCTGGCACTGTGGTATGCGGTGTTGATTGTTGGTGGGCGTATCTCCATGCCCAGCATTGTATGTGGTTACCGGGGATTGAACTCAGGACCTTGCGCTTGTGAGGCAGGCGCCGGAACCACTGAGCCAACCCTCCGGCCCCCATCACTACAGTTTTAAATATTGTAGAACTTTGTTGCCAAGAAGTTAAATGTAAACAGACAAAACATGATTTGAAATAGAATAATTATTTCCCATTAAGGCCTAATTATGTATTGTCACAAATTATTCAGAGACCTAGACAAGAGAATAAAATAATAATTAAAAATTATTCCATTTCTAATATCGAGTAGACTCCCTACTTACAATGATAATATAATTACCAGGTTACATTTTATATAATAATTAGCTTAATATCTAGAGAATAATTTTGCTTTTTAACATCTGAAAATCTGGTACCTCCCACCAAACAATATCTGTAAAGTAGTTGATGTTTCTCATATCTTTGGCTATCAGGATAGAGTGGCTATGATCATTCTAAGCAAAATTATTCAAAAGATAACCAAAGTTAACCCAGTTGTTCTAACAATGAAAGCTGAAAAACTACAAATTTGGAAAATATTTATTGAATCACCTGAAATCTGGAAGTGTTTTCAAAGACTTAGGCCTAGAATGTCTATAGTGAAGATCAGAAACAAAGCTGTACAGTTAGACTCTGGTGCAGTCTAAGAGCAGAAAAGATATTTATCTCAGTCAACTATAAACTCCTAAAGGGCAAACAGAGTAGCTAAGGAAATTTCCAGAGATATATAGTTTCAATATCAGATTGTCTAGCGTAATTTTTGTTTTTAATCTCCATGTACTAAAGAGTGAATTATGAAAATATTTAAAATATAATCAATATGATCAGGATTGATAGGCTCTGGGAAAAGAAAAATGTTTCCATAATATTAAGAAGCCATTTTAGACCCAAAATAAACTTATAGGCCTCCACAAATAAAATTACCTTACACTCTGCTGCCAAGCAGTGAGTCTAATGAAGGAAATCTAAGTCATCAGATGGTCAATTGCTTTTTGCACATCCTTGATACCATCAGGATCTGAATATGAACAGCTGCCAAAAGAACTGTCCCTGAAACATAAGAAAAAATTATAAAGCATGCAAAAAATCAGATACTTTGAAAACAGAGAAAAAAGAACGCAGAAAGCAGTGGGTATAACTAACATCTCATGCAGGCCAATGATGCTTCATATGAAAATTCTATTGTTTTTCAAGAAAAATACAAAATCTGATGGCTTCATTTTAGAAAGTCAAAAGCTCAAGTTTATGCAATGAACCAGAAATAGAATTAGTTACTGTGTCTATTGGTACCATTACTTAGGTGAAAGAAGGTGTCATCTTGAATCCATTAAAACTGAGACACCAAAAAATCAGAAGAAATTATCAAAGAGCATGATATTGAAAACAACACTGATTTTATATATTTGCAGACTTATCTCTTGGTATTTTAACTTTAAGAAATATGGCTGTAATTCAGGTTTGAAGGTTTTCTTGAAGCAGTAGCACGAATTTTCCAACTAAACAAGGAAAGATGAGAAGAAATGACCATTCATCTCAGAGCTCCTTTTCTATCTAAGTGGACATGGAAGAACTGAATGAACATTAAAGCTTGTCATATTCAGCAAATCTCTCCAAGGCCTTGCAGACAGATTGATTTCAGGCATTAATCAACATAAAAGAATTAAATGGAAAAAACTCCAAGAGACCAACAAGCCATTATGAACAGACCTGCAGAAATTAAGAAGAAAATATTTGACAACAGTTAGGAATTAACTGCAGGTGAGTAACTTCTCTTTCAGAGGCTCCACTCAAAAGCTGTCTTCTTCGGAGAAAGTTGAGGGAGTCCACCTGCCCCAGAGGGACGAAAAGAACCAGTTTTCCCCAAGTGTTGGCAAAGTCATAAGTGCAACACTGTGCATTCTTTTTGTTTTGTTTTTGTTTGCTTGTTTTTCTAGTACCAGGAATTGAACTCAGGACCTTGTACTTGCAAGGCAGGTGTGGTGCCCCTGAGTTAAATCCCTGGCCCAACCCTGCATTCAGAGCAAGAAACTAAGAAAATATATTGAGTTGTGGCTACGCACATAATAAACATTCGGTGTGCAAGTGCAGAAAATTAAAGAATTACTGATATAAAGGAAAGAAATTCTCCCAATGTCCTTATTAGCAACCTGATGACAGTGAACAATAGTGACAAACACAAAGTTAGGGTGTGTCTTGCCTTGCAGCAATACCGGCCCTTCCATATTTGTCCCATTCCATTACACTTTGGCCATGAATGATGGATGCAGAGGTAGGAACATTGGAAATAAAATTGGATACATCCTTGCATTTCTCCTTAGCACCTGAAGCTTGAACAAAGACATTTTCCTTTGGGGACCTAATGTCTCCATGAACAACATTACTAAGACCCCAGATCCTCCCCTCACACCTGCCTCCCAAAAACATGACTGCTTAGCTGTTTTTGAACTGCGTGTAGTGACCTCCAGTGACTTTATTTTCTGCTTGAGCTATTCAGTCATTTTCTTTCTGTTGGGTGCAATAAAACAAAATGCCTAATGTATCCATCCAGTGTAAGATATTGTGGAACTGCATGAAGTACCATGGGTGCAAGACACAGAACAGGAACAAGCAGATGATGCTAAACACAATGCAGCCTTCCAAGAACAAGTTCCTGAGCAGAACCAGGAGAAAGATACTCGGCTTTTTCACACCTAGTTAGGAGGTAAGTGATAATGGACCAAGAGTTATGTAGAAGAAACACATACATATGGTCTTTTTGAATTTGTGCTTAATGATTTACAGTTTTTATACTTTATTCCAAAATGTGGGTCTCATTCTTCTCAAAGGGTTAATCGAATCCATTTTTCAAAACTTAGAGTCCATGTCTTATAAAAACGTGCTTGATATGGGTAAAAATGAGAATTAACTTCTGTCATATACTGGTACAAATTCCCCAGTATTGAGTGTGATTGTGAGCTGTACATAAAATGTATAAAAAATGTTTTTAGAATGGTTCATCCAATGATTCCACCTTTATCCTAGGTATTTCCATGAAATAGGCAGGTTCTCCATAAACTTTATAGAAAAACATTATACGGAGGGTGAATGATATCCTTGTACTTTCAAAATGTCTTTTTAAAAAAAGTGCTTGGAAAAGGAATGGTACCTAAAGTTTTTGTAGTCATACAGTTAACATAGGTATAATAAATGAGATGAGCCTTTAGAATTAAGAATGTGAAGGAAAAGATACAGTGAAATTTCTTTTGAAACAACATGGAGAGATGATGCTTAGCTTTCAAACAAGTGGTAGGGGGACCCCAAGAAGGCAGAGATTTAGTTCATATATATTTTTTTTTTGAGACAGGGTCTCGCTTTGTAGTTCAGGCTGGCCCTGAGCTCACTATGTAGCCCAGGCAAGCCACCATGAACTCAGCAATCCTCCTGTCCGAGTGCTGTGATTACAGGCGTGAGCCACCATGCCCGGCACTATGGTATGTGGTATTGATTGCTGGTGGGTGTGAGTCACCATGCCCAGCGTTCTATGTGGTTACCGGGATCGAACTCAGGACCTTGCGCTTGCGAGGCAGGCGCCGGAACCACTGAGCTAAATCTCCGGCCCATTGATATACATTTTTAAGGTAGTTTTCTTAGTAACTGTCCCAGTTCAACGTAGATTACGCTGGCAAAATACATTTCTGAGATAATTTTGAAAGTAAGTACAAGGAGGATATCATTCACTCTCTGCGTGATGTTTTTGCATAAAATTTTTGGCAAACCTGCGTATTTCACTGAAATACATAGGATAAAGGTAAAATCATTGGATGAACCATTCTAAATCATTGGGTGAAATTATTGGAATATACTGAGAAAAGAAAAAGCACTGTGAAATGAGAGCTCATTGAAATGCACATTTAAGAACTTTCTATGTTTATTCTCCTATTGGATCCTAATATATTTGTTTTCCAATGACCTTTCCAGTATAATTGCTGGTATACTACAGAGGCTTGCCACTCCTCTATGGCTTGAATTCTGTAATGTAATTAAAAGTAATTGTCCTGAGTCCCAATTTTATTCAATGCACATTCTGAATTACTGACATTGCTGAAATGAATGGATTGTTCATTTGATGGAACTTAATTAGATTTCATTATGCTAAGTCTTTAATATATAATGATTTTAATAACCTTGATAAAGCCAGAAAAGAACAATGCAAGATGTGTACTGTTTAGTTCTATCAAAATGGAGATGTTTATTGCCCAAATTTCATTTCTTGACAAGATGAAGAATTGGAATATGATTTTTATTCTATCAAGTGTTTACTGAAATAATAATAGTCTACCTTTAAAGTATTTATAATACTACAGAAGAGCACTAAATTATATTTATGCAAATCAAGGTATTATTGCTCCATAAATGTGTGGTGTGATGAGTACATGATTCAGCTCAGGAACTTATCACTGAACATGTACTTGATAACAGGGATAGTCATTGTCCAAATAGATAAAGAAAACTAAACCCCCACACATCCTTTTCTCTTGAAACTTTGTTTCAAAAAGTAAAAACACAAATAAGGCATTATTGAACACTTGTGTATCCAAAAAATGATATAGTTATTATTCAAGATAGTTTAACAATTTAAAAATGTAATAATTCAGATAAGAAAACATTGAGATTTTTCATTCCCCCCACCCCGGTACTGGAGATCAAACTCAAGACCCTGTGCTTGGCAGGCAGGCACAGTACCATGGAGCTACAGCCCTGACCCTACATTGAGATTTTTCAAAGAAATTTCATGCACAACATTCACATCAAGTAAACCATGTATTGCAAGTGGTATCTCAAATTTAAAGTGAAAAATATGAAATTTAAATTATTCAGCATTCTTACCCTAGAGTGTTCACAAACATGATTCATATTTTAGCTTTGGGCCTATAAAATGCTGTGTCTTGCCAATATGTCACATACAGTGTTGTCACAGTTTAAAAATTTTTTAAACTATGCTTTTGAAATTTCCTTCAAAATCAATTTATGAGCCAAAACCCAAAGATAACTCATAACTGTGTACCATAAGTCTTATATTTTTGTGGTAACTAGGCTTCATTTCTGAAAGCTTTGAGATTATAGAGATAAGTGCTCTACTAATGACTGAAAAACTGCACAGTTGTAGGGGAAGCTATGCCCTTTTAATACCATCATCAAATTATTAGTTTCATATTTTTGTTTATTCTGTACTTAGCAGTGCATAAAATGGTGAAAATTCAGTGCTAAATAAAACAAAAAAATCTCAGTGAACTTACAATGTGTACAATGAAGGACAAAAATGAGTAATTAAAGTCAAACATGGTAAGAATTCTGATAGGAAGAATACTGTTTCTAGAAAATATATTTGAAATGCCATCACCTCTGCCATACAGTGACAAGAGAACACAGTTTGAGCACATAGACTTTGAAGTTGTGTTCCTATACTTTAACGTTCTCATTCTTAACTGCGTAACTTTGAAGAGGTTGCTTCATCTTGCCAAACCCTAGTGCCTTATTACAAATGGGAATATCTTAACAGTATGACCAGCTAGAGAATCCATGGCGAGGAGACTGATGTATCCAGAAGTCACACTATTCCCTCTGTGAGAAGTGGGAAAGCACAGGAAGCATGGAGTTGCCCAAACTATCAGTTCGTGGGAGTGGAAATTAATTCTGTTCTCTCTTAAAAGGCAGATGATACAGTGTTGGAAAACCAAAAGAGAAGGGAAGAAAATTGGCTGAGTATCAGACAGAGTTTAGGAAATTTGGCAACTGCTGGACTCTAAAGAATCCAAGAAATTTGAAGAGAAAGTGGAGTTTAGAACTTTTCTACTGTGTTTAATTAATTGTATCCCTGGTAATATACATCTTGGAGATATCTAAGTAGACTGGAGTCTTGTTTTTCATTATATTTGTTAGACTGAACTATATTTCTATGTATATGTTACACAAAAACTGAACCACTTTGGGCTGATAATTTATTTGGACTGCACAGGTTGGTGATATGTAGGTCAATGATATAAAATGCTTATAGCACAGTTTTCACATATGAATTACTCAAAAACTAAATATTATTGTCACTTGCACAATATTTTCTATACTCATAAAGTTTAGAAATTCTTGTTTTATTCTCATATAAATCTAATTTGAATTTAAGAAAACTTATAAAAGATGAATATAAATGGAAAGATCAAAGTCCAACAATTTTTAACTAATTTAAGAGAATCAGGGAATAGAATAAATTATCTGCACAAATTCTAAGAAAAGCCAAAATACTGGAACATAAAGTCCTTTGCTTTTTATAGTTCAAGCAGCATGAAAATTTCAGTGTATTACATGAGTCCAATTGTCTAATAGAAAAATTTTAGAGTAAAATTTAAACATGTTTACATAGGTCTGAATGTTGAAAGAAAAAGCAATTCTAGATGATAGGGACATGGTAGGGGGTATCACAATCCCCAATTTGAAACTATATTACAAAGCCACAGTGATAAAAACAGCATGGTACTGGCAAAATAACAGATCCAAGAAACGGTAGGACAGACTAGAAGATCCAGAAACAACCCCAGGTATACTAAGCCACCTCATCTTTGACAAAGGAGTCAAATACCCTCAATGGAGGAAAGATAGCCTCTTTAACAAATGGTGCTAGAAAAATTGGGTTTTAACCTGGCAAAGACTAAAGCTAGATCTGAGTCTTTCACCATGTACCAAACTCAAATCAGAGTGCATTAGAGACCTAAATATTAACACAGGAACACTAAACCTGCTGCAAAATAGGTTATGTAGAACTCTTGGACACACTGGCTTAGTTTATGAACAAAACCTCAGCAGCACAGGAACTAGCAGAAGGAATCAACAACTGGGATCTCACCTTATTAAAAAGCTTCTGCACAGCAAGAGAAACCATGAGAAGAGCAAAAGGACAACCAACAATATGGGAAAAAATTTTACCAGCTGTTGCTCAGACAAAGGGCTACTATTTGAGTATATAAAGAGCTTTAAAAAAATGAGGTCCCCCCAGTATAAAGACCCAGTTCAAAAATGGGCATCTCACCTCTAGAGGTAAATGAGTTCTAGAATGTACGACAGTTTTCATAAAATAGGCAATTTCCAAAGGGAATTTGGTGTGGGAACATAATGAGGGGAAGAAATAAATATGATTCCAAAAGAAAATAAAAGAGCATGTATATAGGGGGTGAGTGGGTAGGGATGTGGGTAAAAATGAGAATTAACTTGTGTCAGAGGAAGAAGTAAAAGCAGCTAAGAAGTATATGAAGAAATGTTCAACATTGCTGGTCATTCGAGAGATGATTTTATACCAAGAGTCCACAAAAGGTCCCTTAGATCTTATAAACAAATTTAGCAAAGTAGCAGAGACAAAAGTCAGCATATAAAACCTCATAGATTTCCTATACAACAATAATAATTTCACTGAGAAAGAAATTAAAAATAATTGTATTCACAATGGTATAAAAAATACTACTAATACTACAATAAACTGAACACAGGTGGTAAATGACCTCCAAAGTGAAAATTATAAAACACAGAAGAAAGAAATTAAAGAAGACATTAAAAGATAGACTCCCCATGTCCACAGACTGGAAAAGTGAACATAATTAAATCGAGCATACTACCAAAAGTGGCAAATAATTTCAATGCAATATCATTCGTCAAAAAAGTAGAAAAATCAATCCTAAAATTTATGTGAAAACACAAACCTCCCCACACAGCAAGCAACTCAGCACAAAGAACAATGTTAGAAGTATTATAGTACTAATTTCAAAACATGCTATACATCTGTTGTAACAAATCAGTATGGTATTGGCATTAAAAGACATACCAAACAATGGAATTAAACAAAAGAACCAAAAATAAACTCATGAAGCTTTAGTTACCTGATTGTTGTCAAAGGCGGCAAAAATATGTGTCAAAAAAGACAGTCTGGAGAGGTGAGCAATGAGAGGTAAAGAAAAAATGTGATGGTAATAAAGTGAAACAAAGCTTTTGTATTTAGAGGGTTTGGGGTTGTGGGGGTGGGAAGGGGAATGGGAAAAACTGAGAATTTAATCATGTCGTATACTGGTACAAATTCCCAATATTGAGTGTGATGATGATGTGTATATAATAAAGATAAAATAATAAAAATAAAGACAGTCTGTTTATCAAATGGCTCTGAGAAAACTAGATACCCACCTGTAGAAGATGGAAATTGAACAAACATCTCACACCCTCTACAAAAATCAATGCAGAATGAATCAAAAACCTTAAGGTCAAAAACACTGAAAATGCTAAAGGAGAATAGAAGAAACACATCCTACTACAGGCCAGGCAGAGGCTTCCTGAATAGGACTCTAATAGCTCTGGAAATAATAGCAAGAATCAATAAGTGATATTATATCAAATTAAGAAGCTTCTGTAGAGCAAAAGAAACAACAGAATTAAAAGACAGCTACAAAATGGGAGGACATCTTTGTCACATATTCTTCCAATAATAGAGTGATACCCAGAATATATAAAGAGCTCAAAATGTTTAAAACAAAAATAATCCAATCCATAGATGGACTCAGGAACTGAGCAGAAAACTCTCAAAAGAATGAATACAGATATCTGTAGCCATCAAGAAAATGCCAGTTAAAACTATTCTGAGATACCATCTCACCCCAGGCAGGATGGCTATTATCAAAAAATAGTACTGGCAAGAATGAAAAGGGGGCCTTCTTGATGGAAATGTATATTAGTACAGCCGCTATGCAGATCAGAATAGAAGTTCTTCAAAAACCTCTTCAGAACAACCACAGGATCCTACTACACCAGTTCTTGTATATACCCAAAGAAAGGGAAGTCAGCATACTGCAGACATGCCTGAATACCTGCGTTCGCTGTGGCAGTACTCGTGATAGCCAGGTTGTGGCAACCCATTAATGGGAAAAATGGATAAAGCAAATGTCAAATAGATACATAGCTATTATTGATCCATAAAAATAAATACATGTTATTAACAGGAAAATGGGAGGAACTGAAGATCATTATGTTAAGACAAATAAACCAGACTCAGAAAGGCAAGAAACACACACCTTTCTCCCAGAAAAGAAAAGATTTGGACAGGAAGGTAGCAAGGAGACAATGAGAGAGGTGAAGGGGTCAGTGGGAGGAGCAGAGACCAGGAAAGCAGTCATAGCACACTACATTCATGTATCAGAAAATGCCATGGTGGAGCCCATTTCCTGAGCAGATAATATATGCTAATTACAAAGGCTTCCTAAAGCTGTTTCTACTATAAAATTTTATAAAATTAGTTTATTAACGACTGAAAATAATTGCATACTTACCACACAGCTTATCACACTGTGGTACCATGCCCAGAGACCCATCCCAGAAGGCGTCCTTGGGCCACAGGTTGTGGTGTGGATGTTCGGATATCACACACACACACACACATACACACACACACACACACACTAACGCCTGTGTGCTGTGTTCATAGGGCCTCGGTTATTCCCCAGAAAGAAATATTTTGATGAACATGCTCAATCATTACAATCTCCAGTAAGACTTCATGTTTTTGTAATAAATAGCAAGCATCAATATAAGGGTTTTCAATATAAAAGTAACGTTTGCTCAGAAAAATTGTGCAAAGCAAAACTAGAAAGAACAGTTTTTTATAATTTAATACTTGGAGATCTTACCTGCTACTGTTCATCCCCTTGCAATCTTGCAGAGGTGTACAAATTTGTGTTTTGATTATCTGGTACATTCAAAATGTTATAATACTGATTACTAAATGTCAAGGTTTCAAGTTTTATTGTCATATGAACAATATAACACATCATGTATGATTTGGAAACTAGGAAATGAAGAGATAAACTCACTTAATATCTTATTAAAAACACTATCGTTTGTCTGTAAAGAAATAAGGAAAGCTCTAGAAAAGGGTTCATTCCAATTATATTCAAGCACTGGCATAGATTCCATGCCCTGAATGTGGGGCAGGGGTCACCATGGCCATCACCCTGAGCCCACAGACGAAGTGGCTTGGCGTGCGGCTACAGTGTTCTGGTGTTTGCAGAACCTGAATTGTATTTAAGTATTTATTCTTTTAAAATCATGTCTCCATTTCTACTTAAGCTTTATGTCCTCTTATTATTATTATTATTATTATTTAGTTTTTTTGAGACAGGGTCTCGCTTTGTAGTTCAGGCTGGCCCTGAGCTCACTATGTAGCCCAGACAGACCTGGAACTCAGCAATCCTTCTGCCTCTGCCTCCTGAGTGCTGGTATTACAGGCGTGAGCCACCACAACTAGCATTGTGTTATGTGATACTGATTGCTGGTGGGCATCAGTCACCATGCCCGGTATTGTTGTATGTGGTTACCAGGGATCGAACCAGGAACCTTGTGCTTCCTAGGCAGCTGCTGAACCACTGAGCTAAATCTCTGGCCCCTTTATGTCCTCTTTTATTTGCCTGAATATTTGCAATTCTGTTTGATGTTGGGCATTCAGTGGTAAAACTAGAAACACAGAACACACAAAAAGGCAGACAAATATATTGGCATATTTTCTAACCATCATTGGTAGTACGCATTACTTTTAAAGTGCCAACTATGCTCCATGTAATGACTCTAGAAGAGGCATTGGTATGGAGACTCTTGGAGACTCGAAACCTACTAACTTGTACCAAAGAAAGTTCCTTACTGGTAGATCATGTAGCCCTC
>PVIC010050535.1:0-12780 GCA_004025085.1 Thryonomys swinderianus
CTCAAGTGGACGCCCCTCTCCCCGTGCAGTCAGGCTATGCAGGGCACAGAGCTGACCCTGTGCAATCCAGGCTTCCACATGGAAGGGGAAATAAACCAAATAAACCCACATGTGCTGTGGAACTATAAGACATCCGCATTGATTTTCTAGACATTTCTATACATTGCACCTTTTTCATAAAGGATTTGAATTACCCTGCCAGAAAGGCACAAGCAATAACACTTGGATTTTTTTTTTTTTTCCTTTGGAGACAGGGTCTCGCTTTCTTGTTCAGGCTGGCCCCGAGCTCACTATGGTGCCCAGGCAAACCTTGAACTCAGCAGTCCTCCTGCCTCTGCCTCCCGAGTGCTGGGATTACAGGCATGAGCCACCTCGCTTGGCACTGCGGTATGTGGTACTGATGGCTGGTGGGAGTGAGTCACCACGCCCAGTATTGTTTATGTGGTTACGGGGATCAAACTGGGGACCATGCGCTTGCTAGGCAGGTGCTGGAACCACTGAGCTAAATGTCCTGCCCAACACTTGGAATTTTAACCAGGAGAGAAAGTGAAAGCATGGCTTAAAAGGTTTTTGAGCCCTGTGTCTCAAGCACTCAGACTCATGTGGCTCCTCCTTTCTACTTCTCTGGGTGAGTATTACCTTTCCTCTCACATTTAAACAAAATGAAGCTCACCACAGGGCAGTGACTGGCCCAGTCCACAAAGACCTGTGTGACAGAGCTGAGAACCACACAGCTCAGTTTGGGCCCACACTCCTCATACTGTCGTAGAATAGCTACAGATGCAATTCAGCTCTGATAGTGAGTTTCCCAGCGGGCTGGGGGAAAGGGGAAATTGGATGGATTACCTGATTTAGACAGCAAAAAGGCAAGCATGTCTTTAAAGAAAAGTGAAGCCCTTCCTAGCACTGGATTCATTTGTTTTTGCTCCACTGAGTTCAGAAAAGAAAGCTGGTGGGATTGAATATGGGGGTATCTGGAACACACACACAGGTTCTTTGGACCTACGTGCAGGGGGGAACAAATGCCCACGCTCCCCTGAAAAAGGTTCTGTCCTCACTGACACCTTCCCCCGCAGCTGAACAAGTGTCTCTGTCTCCCCGTGTCCCCTCCCTCACCCCAGACGCAAAGTCCCTGCCACTCGAAACTCTGCAGTTTGAGGAAGTGCAGCAGCATCCGAAGGCTCCCCAGACCCCGGCAGCCAGGACTCACTTCCTCCCCACGTGGCCGGGCGGGCGGGGCCGGCAGGAAGGGCCTGTCACCAGCAAGGTGACACATTCCTGCCCAGCCAGCCAGAGCAGCAGCTGTGTCAGCGGACCAAGGGTACGGCCACCGCTCCCCCGGGGCTGCAGAATGGACCTGTGCCACCCGGGTGAGTGTGGGCGGGGCCCCGGGCCCTGCGCCCTTTCCTGTGCAGCCGGGACCTGGTGGTGCCTCACGGCCGTGGAATGGGCAGGGAGCTAAGCGCGGGGTCCAGCGGGACCCTGGAGAGCCCGTGTCGCATCCGGCTGGCGCCTCTCCTTGTGCTGTTTTGCCCCCAGGGGCGGGGCCCCGACGGCAGGCGGTGTGACAGCCGTGCCAGTTGGTGGCAGCAGGCTGAGGCTGCGGAGAGAGGGTGCTGGGGAGGGGACGCTGGAGCTGAGCCCCGCAGGGGACGAGGGATCGCATGCTCCGGGCAGAGCGGCCCACAGAGGCCTGGGGTCGGCAGGGGACAGTGACTCACTGTGATAAAGGGGACCGTGTTGGTGACAGTGGTGGTGCCAGCGCGGCCCACAGTCCTGAGGCCCCCTTTTGTTCTCCAGAGTTGCTGATGGCCTTTGGGGACCAGGGGACACTACCTCGGGCCAGCAGTGTCCAGGTACAGGCCGCAGAGGACCTGGCTGTGGCCCGCAGTGACCAGGACAGCAACTCCGGGGGAAGAGGATGGCGAGGCCGCTGGCCTGCTCTCGGGAGGGAGAGGGTTGAGCCCGCTCTCACATCTGCCTGTGCCCTGAAAGGCAGGGCAGCCGTCCCGGCCGGGCCTTGGGTCCAGCCGAGGCACAGACTCTTCATACAACCCTAACGCAGAGTGGCCGGCCCCCCCGGGGATCCCGGAGGGAAACCGGGGCTCTGACCCGAGAGGCCAGAAAAGCACTTTGTCCGGGAGGCAGAGGCAGGACTGTCCCCCAGGCCACCTCTCCTTCCTCTGCTCCTGTGGGCTTTGGGGACAGACGGCCCCGCCCCCGGCCCCGTGGCCACGGCGTAGGGGACCCCAGGAGCAAGAACGGCAAGAGCAGAGCGGGCCAGGCTCACCAGTGCCCGGCAGGCGAGCGACACCGTGACAAGTGTCCCTCCCTCACCACCGGCCTGCCCGGTCACCAGGATGACTTTGCTCCTTAGGGTCCTAGCACCGCGATCACAGGGCCCGTTGCAAGTAGGGAAACGGGGGCTCACGGAAGTGAACTGGAGTTGGGGACTGGCCTGCTCAAGGTCACGCGGGCCAGAGAGGACAAGGGCTGGGGACAAGAGAAGGGGACCCGGCTGGAGGAGAGGACATGGGTACCCCAGGGCCAAAGAGGCCCCTCTGCTTTGCTGCAGGCTGAGCAGGGAGGTTCTGTGGGGAGACCCGGGGTCCCCGGGGGTTGGTTTATCCTTCCATTCAGCCATTCCCCCATTTATTCGTTCATTTATGAACAGTCCTTCGCGCAGTGTGCAGGGTGGGGAGCTACGGGTCCGAGAGACTGGGGTTGGGGAAAGAAGCCGCAGCGCCCTGAGCTTGGCCCGGGGTGGGGCTGGGGGCCTCTCTCCCACCGCGGGGAGATCTGGGAAAATTTCCTGGAGGCGGTGGGGCAACACCTCTAGGGGCCCAGGCTGGGTCCTAAAGGGAGGTCCTTGGTGGCCAGGGCCCGTCGGTCACGCAGCCTGCACGGGCACCCGGAGTCAGCAGAGGGCCCCGGGTCCGGCTCTGTCCCAGGCTCCTCCCGATGCAGGACTCAGTTTCCCCATCCTCGTTAAGCGCAGAGCCGTGGCAAAGGTTCCCCGCCGTGGGGTCGCCCCTGACTCTGCCCTGGGCGTGCGCCATCCACACACACCTGCTGGGGCCTTCCCCTGGGCTGCCGGGAAGGAGGACGGTTCGAGTCCCCAGCCTCAGCCGAGGTGCGGAGGGCCGCAGGCAGCGCGGTTAAAAATAGAGCACGGGCGGGCGGCGCACTGGGGAGAGGAAGCCACAGCCCCGCAGCGCCTCAGGGTGCTGGGCCTGCGGCCTGGGCCAGAGCAGGGCAGCCCTTCCTGCACTTCATACTGAGCCCCTTGTGGGGGCAGCCTCACGAGCCAGGACAGCGCCCCCTTGTCCCCCAGGAAAAGGGGAAGTGGGGCCAGCTGTCCTGGAACAGGCTGCAAGCACAAAGACTTCTAAAAATACAATGGGAAAGAGGAAGGACAAGGGGGAAGTGGAGAGAAGCCCAGGAGCTGGCCGGGCTGGCAGTGGGTGCCCAGTGGGCACCCAGAGGGCCTGAGCACCGGGTAGCTGCGGGCAGGCACAGGGGTCAGCCGCCCACAGGGTCTGCGGCCTGCAGGCAAGGCCCGGCGCTGAGAGGGGCCGGCTCGCCGAGGGCCGGCTCGCCGAGGGCTCCCCCTGGGGGAGAACAAACCTTTGTTGTTGGTACGTTATCTTCAAAACTACATCTCCTGTGTCTGACACCCCACGCTCTCCAGGCTGAGACTCCAAAGTGGCCCCTCACTACCTGGAAACTCAGGGTCCTCAGCTCTGAAATGGGGAGGAAACCCCCCCTTTTTAATAAGCACTCAAACAAAGGATCAGAGGCTCCTGGGCCCCAACGTCGCAGGCGACAGCCAGGAACTGCCAGCGTGCAGAGGGTTAGAATGTGCCTGGCAGTCGCCACCCCTGGGGGACAACCTGGACAGAAGGTCCCCAAATACACTTGCCAACCACAGAGTGTGCAGGAAAACACAAGCCACTCCTCACTGTCCCCGTGCAGTGCCACTCTGTGGGGACCAGTTACTCCCCTGTCGATTTCTGTCCATACTCTGCCTCAGTTTCCCCAGCTCCACAGTGCTGTCTTGTGAGGCGGAGGCCCAACTAGCGGTGTCATTGTACAACTGTGTTATTCTGCAACTCATAACTATTCCCTGTCAGGGTTAGCACTGAATGGGTCTGGATAACTTGCATGGAGGTAAGGAGGTTGATCAAAATATAGGTGAATGATGAAAATTTTACAAATTTATTAAAGTAAAACACATTGCCAGGAATCTCCCTCAAAATACTCTCTCTTGCCAGGCATGGTGGCTCACGCCTGTCATCCCAGCACCCGGGTGACAGAGGCAGGAGGATCGCTGAGTCCGGGGCTTGCCTGGGTTACACAGTGAGCTCAGGGCCAGTTCAAGCTACAGAGTTAGACCCTGTCTTCAAAAACAAAAAAAGAAACCTCCTCTCACTTTGAACACGCTTTTCTCATCATTCTTGTTACTTTCTGAAGCAGCTTCTGATGTCCTCTTTCATGAGTGTCTTTATGAGACCTGATCAAAAACACAGTAGAGGGCCGGAGATTTAGCTCAGTGGTTCTGGCACCTGCCTCGCAAGCGCAAGGCCCTGAGTTTGATCCCGGTAACCACAATGCTGGGCGTGGTGACTCACACCCACCAGCCATCAATACCAAGTACCACAGTGCCGGGCGTGGTGGCTCACGCCTGTCATCCCAACACTCAGGAGGCAGAGGCAGGAGGATTGCTGAGTTCAAGGCTTGCCTGAACTACATAGTGAGCTGAGGGCCAGCCGGAACTACAAAGCGAGAGACCCTGTCTCCAAAAAAAAACACAGTAGATCCTGCCCTCGAGTTCCACCCCATAGAACAGCAGGTGCATGAAAACATTACAGTGTCCGCATCCGCTTTAATCCCCAGACACGGCCCCTGCCGCTTCCGACTCTTCCTTACACCCAGAAGACCAATGAAAAGTAAACACTTTGCATCAAATCAGGACATCAAAGCAGCCACGGCTGCACAAGTAAAGACACTCAGGAAAGAACTTCCAGAACTGCTTCAGGGAGGGCCAAGGACAGTGAGCGAAGTGTGTCGGAAGCGGGAGGCAGGATTCCAAGGGGATTCATGCATTTTCCCATCGCCTATCTGGCTTCGCAAAGCGAACCTCAGGACTGAGGTCTGGGAGCCCCAGTCTGGCCCGGTAGGAACCAGCTCTGCCCCGTCGCAGCCGAATGGGCCCGGACAGGCCGCCTAACTTCTCTGAGGCCCATGTGCTCGCGTCCACGTGAGATGAGAAGGACCTTTGCCGAAGCTTTAGGAGCCCCTGAGCTGGTGGTGGGTGGGAGGAGCCAAAGCAGCCAGGCCCGAGACATGGCGGTGCTCAGCCCCAGGTCTGTCCTGCCCGGAAGACCCCACAGTGCGCAGCACCACACTGGCCCGGAGACGCAGGCGAGGTGGGGGCTGTGACGGCAGGAGGGACATGGTGAGACTCCAGCCAGAGGGGTGTGCACGGAGAGCGAGCGGGACTCACCCTGCTCCGGGGAGCTCAGAATGCAGGAAGCGCAGATGGGGCAGAGATGCCAGGGTCCTGATGTGGGCACAATGACAAGAGCGGTGATGGCTGGGTCCCCAGGGGGCGCTCATGTCCGAAGCTCAGAGAAGGAGCTGAGCCCAAGAGGAGGGAGGAGCTCCCGGGCAGAAGGGAGGTGGCCCAGGACTTGACATACCCAGCAAAATCAAAGCCCAGCCTGCAGTCATGGCACGCACCTATAATCTGGGAGGCCGAGGCAGGAGGATCACAAGTTAGAGCTCAGCATGGGTGACTCAGTGACTTAACAACACACTATCTCATAAAATAAAATAAAATAAAATAAAATAAAATAAAATAAAATAAAATAAAAGGAAACCCAAAACCTGGGGCACCTTTGGCCCCTTCAGTAGGTGCACCCCAGCCACAGCCAAGAGCAGAAAGTCCCCTTTCCCCCAGCCAGCCAGAGAGGGTACGTTCCCCATGGGTGGGACCAGCATTCCTGCTCCTAACAAGTGCTCCGGGTCCCAGCTTCCAGCACGGCCTCCCCCACTGTGTCCCCGTCACAGGGATGTTCCTTGAGAATCCACCTGTCCTGAGGCCCCTAAGTGTCACAAACCAAGATTCAAATCCCAGGGTCTGCTTCCCAGCCATGTGACCTGGCCTTGCCACTGGACCTGCACAAATCTCTGTCTTAAACCGAAGGTGCCTCCTCCTGGGAAGGGCTGGAGGACAAATGCTCACTCGACCCACAGACACTGGCCTTCAGGGACTCAAAGTTCAACTGGACTCCAGCCCAGCGAGGTAGCACAGGCCTGTACTCAGGAGGCTGAGGCAGGAGGACTGCAAGTTCAAACCCAGCCTTACACAACTTAGCAAGACCCATCTCAAAAGAAAAAATAAAAAGGACTCGAAGATGCAGCTCATTGCTAAGGCCCTGGGTTCAATCCCTAGTACCACATGCAAAAAAAAAAAAAAGATAGCTCTTGTGTTATCCCCTTCCGCAGCCCCTGGAAACAGGCCTACAGGGAAAAAGAAACACCCAAGGGTGCCTAGGAGGTATCACATAGACCACCATTACTCCCAGGTTGGCAGTGGAGACCCAGCACCCCACACACACCCCAGAATAATTTGATAAGGGAGGAGGAGCATCTTGGGTACCCAAGATCCCCTGCGGTACTTTCACAAGGCTGTTCGATCACTCCCTCAGGACAGGGTCTTTTGGTGGTGACATGTTGCCCACTGCCCACAGCAGAGAGGCCAGTCTGTATGATGCCATGAAGTTCTGAGTACCCATCACCAGGCAGCTGCCTGACCTTCAGGAACAGAAAAGCTACACATATCTGAGCGCGTGCTACTTCCGGTCAGAATGCACAGCCACCAGGGCAGGGCCAAAGGGTCCAGCACATCGACTGCCTCCCAGGTTGGTGCTGGGAATTAACCCAGACTTTACACAGAGCTACATCTCCAGCCCTTTTTTTTTTTTTCATTTTATTTTGAGACAGAGTCTCAGTAAGTTTCTAAGTTCCCTAGGCTGAGCTCGAACTCGCGAATGTTCTGCCCCAGCCTCCCAGAGAACTGAGATTCCAGGCCAGTCTTCCTTCTTTCTGTCACTAACACCCAGGATTTCACGCACACCCTTGTGTCAAGCCACCTCTCTGTCCTAGGAAGTGGTGGCCGACGCCCTGCACCAAGTTCCAGGATAGGGACTGACACCCTGGGAGCCTCAGAGCAGGTCCGTGGCCCTGCAGCTGTCCTGCCCACACTGCCACCAGGCAGGGCCACTTCCGTCCTCATCAGAAGGTCACAAGGGACCTGCCCACAAGGACATAGTGAGAGCCAGGGAGGACAGGCCCTAGTGCCATGGCAGTGGTGACACAGGGCCTGGGCCGCCTGTCCATGGCGCTGTCTTATGCCTTTGATTCTGCTCTTGGTCCTGGTACAGTATGACAAAGGCCACCCTTGGGCTTGCTTGACCCTTCAGGGCCTCAACAGCCATTCTGGGTGGTGGTGACACAGTGTCATGGCCACACTGCCCCACTGGGGCCTCTGGGAACTGTTTTAAGCACTGACTGCACAATTCTCTGCTGCGGGACCTGCACCCTTGCACTGAGTCCTTGGGGTACTTCGTGCTTCTCCCATGTGGTCCCCATAAATTTTTCTCAGTCAACCCCATTCCCTAGGCAGTACTAATGCCCCGAGGAGATCGTCTGATGGCATGCCCCAGTGGGGCCTCGCGCCCCAGCTGGCCACTCTCAGCAGCCACGTGGGACTTGTCCAGGTTGCCTCACCCCTCTAAGCCTCAGTGGCTGGGGCAGGAACTGTCAAGGTCCCCAAATCTGCCTCCCTTGCAGAGTGAAGATATAAGGGCCACCTTTTTAAAGACTCATTTGCCAGCCTCTTTTGCAGCTAGGGTGGCCATGTGACTACGTCTGGCCAATCAAATGTGAGGCAAAATATTATATTACTTTCTGGTAAGAAGGAGAATAAATAATAGTCACATGGGCCAGAGATTTAGCTCAGTGTTTCCGGCGCCTGCCTAGCAAGCACAAAACCTGAGTTCAATCCCAGTAACCACATACAACAATGCTGGGTGTAGTGACTCACGCCCACCAGCAATCAGTACCACATACCACAGTGCCGGGCGTGGTGGCCCACACCTGTAATCCCAGCACTTGGGAGGCAGAGACAGGAGGATTGCCAAGTTCGAGGCTTGCCTGGGCTACATAGTGAGCTCAGGGCCAGCCTAAACAAGAAAGCAAGATGCTGTCTCAAAAAATAATAATAATAATAATAATCATGGTCACAGGAGCTGGTGAAGAAGCATGAGTCCCCGGAAAGGACTACAGTGTCCAGTAAATATAGGCATTTTAGTTCTTATCAGTGTTGTGGTTACAGCAGTGGACAAAGAGCAAAGTGGTTAAAGACCAAGGTGCTGAGTCTAATGCGGGAAGAAGAGAGAGTTTTGCGGTTCTCTGGGGTGGAATAAACAGAGTGCTCTAGGAAGGCCTGATGCTCCAGTGAGGCCTGATGGCGAGGTCCAGCCAAGTCCAGTGTCTGGGGCAGGGGTGCTGCACAAGTGGCTGAGACAAGAGCCCTCTCTCTCCAGAGTCTGCGGAGCTGAGTGGCAGGGAGACGGAGGAGCTGCAGCGGATCAAATGGCACCGGAAGCAGCTGCTGGAGGACATCCAGGTGTGAGCACACTCCCGGCCACACACATACACACACACAGAGCCCCCAGGAGCCACACAGGCCTCATGTGTCACACATGCGCTCCCTTCTGGTACAACCTGACCTGGGCCCCTATCTGGACTGTTTGGCCGAGGTGATGCCCAGTGTGTACCTAGCAGCTATAGCTCATGGATTAGGACTGTGGAGTTGTGGCGGGGGGGGGGGTGCCATGTTGGAAGTGGAGCCCAGGGCCACACACACTCTAGGCAAAAGCTCACCACTGAGAACATTCCCAGGCCTCCCTGTCATCACCTACACAGCTGCTCCCTTCTAAGACTGGCTCAGTCCTGCCCCAGGGCCTTTGTACCAGCAGTGCCCCGTGCCTTGGGCTCTCCCATCCCCCCTCATGGCTCCTGCTTCTCATTACTTCTCTCTCGGCCCAAACTCTCCTCTCCTCCTCCAGGCCGCCCTGCCTGCCTGGCCACCACCCTGTATCCTCTTCCACACATGCACACGTACGGCCCATGCAAAATCCTGTATACGGTTAGTATTTTATTGAACCCCTACCAGGTGCCAGTCTCTCTCTGTACAATTGATCTGATCATTACACGCATCATCATTTCACGTGCCTCCTGGCTCCCTGGTCCCAGCCCCACCTGACCATGGGCTCGGGAAGGCAGAGCCCAGGCCTGGCCACCCAACCCAACCACCAGACCACTCAGGCTCTTGGTTCATACCTTCCAGTGAATCCCCACTTTATTTGGGGGGATTAATGAACTTATTTATTTGTTTGTTTGTTTGAGGGGATCCTCCTCTTAGTGGCTCAGCCAGGATCACATGGGCAGGAGTTGCCTGGGCTTGGAGAAATGCTCCTTAGGCCCATGATGTCACTGAGTCCCAAGAGAAGCCCCTAGGAACAGCCCATGCCCAGCACCCCACAGATCTCCCTGGGGCACACGACAGGTTGCTCACATGCTACCTGCTGGGGCAGGGGCCAGCTGCCTGCCTTCCTAAACACCGGTGTGCGGCTGGACGGGCAGGTCAGGGGTCTCCACACCACCCCCGGGTCCAGGTGGCAAAGGCCCAGGTGGGCCAGGGAGCACGGCTGCAGAGTGACCTTGGGCAGGTCACTTGATGTCCGTGAGCCTCAGTGTCCCCTTCAACACATTCCACTGAACTGTGAGGTCAGCAAGAAGGAGGCCTGTGCCCTGTGTCCAGTGTCCTGTGCCCCGTGCCCTGGCGGCCCATGGGGGCTGGCAGGAGGTGGGCACTGAGAAGATAGAGAGACAGAGCAGGGTTGATCAGGGGGAAACCCGAATAGGGGAGGTGGCACAGAGCCCCAGGAAGGCCAGGAGCCACTCCACGCTGAGCTCCTGAAAGCTGCCCACAGGTGGAGGAGGGCACAGCGGTGGGTTTGGCCCTGGGCAGGAGACATCTCAGAGCGGTAGGAAGAGACATCAAGGCCAGAGATGGGGCTGGGCAGGGTGGGCACAAGGGCTGAGGGCACGATGAGTCGCAGAGGCAGCAAGTGTGGGAACCTGAAGACCTGGGACCTTGGCAGAGGAGGGTCTTCCAAGGCGGGTCCTGGGGGCCAAGGGCAGAAGGCAGGGAGGGGCAGGGAGGGGGCAGGGAGGGCCCCCCCTACAGGTCTGACCTCCGGCCAACCTCGATCCTACAGAAGCTCAAGGACGAGATCGCAGACGTGTTCGCCCAGATTGACTGCTTCGAGAGCGCGGAGGACAGGTGAGGGGTGCTGTGGGGGTTGTGTGCCGGGTACCTGTGCTGCACCCCCGCTGCACCCCCTGCTCGTGACACTTGCCCGCGGTTCGCAGAGTGGAGGAAAGCGGAGGTCTGGAGGGAGGGAGTGACTCTCCCAAAGCGGCTCCCCCTGGTGCTGAGCTAGGATTTGCACCCAGGAGTCAGCTCCAGGGCCTGTACCCCCGAACCCACCTGAAGCCCCAGGGCATGTGACTCCCCAGAAAGGAGTCCCAGACACACCTACTGACCGTCCCCGTGTCTGCAGCCGGATGGCACAGAGGGAGAAGGAGCTGTGTATCGGGCGCAAGAAGTTCAACATGGACCCTGTGAAGGTCAGCAGGGAACAGGGTGCGGGCTGCACCCCGGGGATCTTCCCAGAATCCTTGTCTTTGCACAGCGGGACCTTACTTAGGTCTCGGGCTGGTACCCAAGATGTTCTGCTGCCCAGGATGTGGGGGGAGCCCATCTTGGGGTCTCACCACCGCCCCCTGTCTGCATGGAGGCTCCCGGTCCACAGGGGCTCAGAGCAACCCTCAGGGCCCGCTAGCCCTGGGCATCCTGATCCGTGGGGACAGGGGCGGGAGGAGGACACCTGCCCACGCTCCGAGGTGGGCCAAGGGGCCAGTGTGAGCACCGAGCTGTATCCCTGGCTGCCTCCCCGCAGCCCACCAGCCCAGCCCAGAGATACGTGTTCACGGTCACAATCACAGCCCCGGACCCTGCACCCATCCACACCCTACACACACACGCACACACACGCCTCTCAGACCCCAACCTGCTGCCCAAGCCAGGGGAGCAGGACTGGCCCCAGGCACCGGAAGTCAGGCCTGGCAGCTCCTGGGGAACTTGGGCTGTTTCCTGCCCTTTTGATTTAGCTCCTTTTTTCCTTCTAACTTTTATACAATGGACATGGATTACTTGTGTGACAAAGGGAAACACTATTTTTAAATAATGTAAGTTTTTGTGGGACAAAAGAAAAGGCTGAATCTTAGAATTATGAATGCATAGAATTGCTGGAGCAAAGGCTGCAGGTCTGAAGGGGGCCCCAGGGAGCACCCAGCACGAAGCTGGTTGGTCGCAGGAACTTGTACGCCCCCAGGGACGAGGAGCTCACCACTTCACAAAGGCACTTCCTATTAAGGAGGGACAAATTGCCAGAACAAGCTGTGCCGCTCCAGAACAAGGGGCCCCCCGGGCCCCCATCCTCCACCTCCTCCTCCTTCTCCCCGCCCCCCCCCCGCCCCATCCTCCCAGCCTGCTGCTGGTGGGGCTGCCACCGGCTCTGTCCCCACAGGGCATCCAATATCTCACCGAGCACAAGCTGCTGCCACCCTGCGCCCAGGACATCGCCCAGTTCCTGTACAAGGGCGAGGGCCTCAGCAAGACAGCCATTGGCACCTACCTGGGGGAGAGGTGAGGCAGGGCAGGATGACCGGAAGTGGGGGTGTTGGAGAACGATGGGAAGTCGTGGCTTAGGGGGCCATTCATGCCTTCCCCTCGGGCGCCCCCATCACGCACTGAGCAGACACTGGTCCTGGGGTCTCCCTGCAGCAGGTACTGCTGGTCCTGATTCCCAAGGCAGACAGTCCTGCCCTGGGGTGGGGAGCAGGATGCCAGCAGGTGCCACTCATTGTGGGCCCTGAGTTTCCTGGTATCCTGAAAGGCTTCGAGGGGTCAGAGTAGCGACGGCCCTGGGTCCTCTGCTGTGACTGTTGGGAGGATGGACAGGAGGCTTCTCAGGAAGCAGCAGGTGGGCGCCGCCCACATCTGGAGAGAGCACTCCGGCAGCTAGACCTGCAGTGCAAAGGCCCTGGGGCAGGAGCAGCCCGGAACAGCAGGTGGGGGCGCCATCGAGTCCCCAAGCACACCCCGCCCTCTCCCCAGGGACCCCCTCAACCTGCAGGTGCTCCAGGCCTTCGTGGACTGCCACGAGTTCACCAACCTCAACCTCGTCCAGGCTCTCCGGTGAGTGGTGGGCAGAGACTCGAACGCTGTGGAGGGGCAGGGCAGAGGCAGGAAGCCCCCGGAGCGCCCCTGCCCGGGCCCTGGGGCTGAGGTGTGCAGGCTCAGGCCCGGCAGCCGCCCTGAAGGTGTTGTGCGAGCGTAGCTGTGGAGCCTGGGCCCGGCTGACCTCACTGGGCCGCTGCTGCTCTCGAGGTCGGCTGCTGGTTTCATTGAATCAGTACAGCCTGGTAGGGCCTGCACTGGGTACTTTCTGGTCAGGATACTGCTCTCACTATTTGTATTTTCACCGCTGTGGTGGGCATTGAGCCCTGGGTTCGGAGCACGAACTCTGCAACCAGAATGATGGGGGCGAGTGCCAGCTGTGCCATTCTGCCTGTGTGATA
>PVIC010050537.1:0-12778 GCA_004025085.1 Thryonomys swinderianus
AGAGGAGAATGCTATATCGCACTCACAATCCAGTCACCCACAGGCCACTGAGGGACATTCTTGATCTAAACCACAACATCAGAGAAGCTCAACCAAGTTCTATATCATAACCTCATGACACTCCATTACTGTAAGATGCCCTACTGCATAGTGCAGAACATACATGGCTTGGATTTAAGCTTTTGTTTGACAGCATCCAATGTGCTTGGCCAGTGGTAGGCACTGAAGAATTTAAAGTAACAGAAGGTGGATCTTGTTCTGAAGTTACCAATGCTCTGCAACAAAAGCAATGCAACGTGATTGGAAGGTTCTTCATTCTGATCCAACCTTGGACTTATGAAATGGGTCAGCTTCTTGTCCTGCAGAAATGTTCCCACATTTTTTTCAGAGCACCCAGAGAGCTGTGCAGGCAGGGGATGTGCTTAAACAGCTTCCTTGAAATGTACAAAGTACTCTGTTAGTGCCTGAGGTCTTGGTCTGGTACTACCATTGAGATAGGGGACTTAGTTGTTATTTCTTCTATTTGAGGTGCAACTGAGAGACATGGATCAGATGTTGTGAGGAGAAGGAGCTTTAGAACTCTTGTATCCTGAGATATTCTGGCCAGGGTTTGATAGACAGGTGAAGTCAAGAATACAGGACTCCCTCTAGCCCAGCTCGCATTCAAGGGTATAGTATCTTTCTCTGAGGGTTGAAATACCAGCATTTCCTATTCTTTCTCCCCATTATATTTTAAACAGGCTGGATTCTTGAACTCAGGAGCCAGAGCATCCTCTGCTCTGTTCCATTTGTGGTATCCAGGCTCTAACTGGGGCCTGTATACTGAAAGTATAAGAGGATGGGGCTAAGGATATGCCTCAGTGGGAGAGTACTTCCCTAGCATGCATGAGTGTGACCAAAAGTGTGCATAAAATCAAAGTACAGGAGCAGTGTTCAACTCACTGTCCTGTTTATAACATGGAGGTTCTGTGTCAAGATGAGAAAGCTTAGAAGACCATAACTGGGTCTTCTGCTGTCCTAATCATGAAGTGGCGTATTGCCCTGACAAGTTGGTCTTGTCCATGATGATATGGTATTTTCCCCCTGAGGATGACATATGGTGGGGCAGTGAGAATAAGGGGTGATGTGCTGATATTTCATAGATGAAATGGTTTGCATAGATGGGGAATTTAGAAAAGCAAATCAAATTTCCTGGATCCTACATATGCTGGGCAGCTTTCCAGGTAGCACTTGCCTCTGGTGGGAGTCCTTCACAGAAGTTATTTCCATCTTTATCTGCCAACATCTGAATTGCTTTGTAATGTCCCTTCCCCCAAGCCACCCCTTTTTCCTAGAACAGAGGCAGGTTTTGCAACTTTCTCTCTTGGTGTAGAAGTTAATCTCTGGGGGGTTGTGGGGTAGGTGGGGAATGGGAAAAAATGAGAGTTAAATTGTGTCATATACTGGTACAAATTCCCTATATTGAGTATGATCATGATGTGTATATATAATGTACCAATAAAGTTAAAAATAAACTAAAAAGAAAAGATGAAAAAGTTAATCTCTGAGCACATCCTGACTCAGCTAGGAGCTTTCACAAATAAATTTTTATTGTTCATTAAATCACAGTTTCCTTGCAGTACTGTAAATACCCACAAATAACCTTGAGGAGTGTTTGAAAAAGTGGAAGGAGGCACAGAAACACTCTTATCAGAAGGCACACTTTTGACCTTCGTCTTTTACTTGGAGAGAACTGATCTTTTCAGTAGGCCATGGTTACATTTTTAAAGGATTGATTCCACAACAGATTATAAAGCAAATGGGGGAAGTCACTTCCCTGTGGGGCTGTGAATGGGTGCAATTTCTGGAGTTGTGCTTGTTTAGCAAAGAAAAGCCAGCTCAATTAGCTGGAAAGGAAAGGGACCCAAGGAAACCGTGGGTGCAGATGTACAGTCATTGAAAGCTAGCTGCTTTTAAGAGTGTAGGCAGAGATTGCAGGAAGAGGACAGGTTGAAGGCTTTCTGTTTAAATTTAATACAGTGCTATTTTAATATTAGATCTTTATGTAATTATTTGTTATAGTCTATAGAGTTAGTGAGAAAAATGGCTAGAGAACAGGAGAGGTCAATGAGGAGTGGATTATTACTAAACTAGGTAGGAGTTTCTTTCAGATGGAACCTATTAGGTACTTGTAAGTGCCAGTTAAATTAATTAATATTATTAGTTTTGTTTGCCTGAGACTCACTCTTTTTTTTTTTTTTTTTTTTGAGACAGGGTCTCACTTTGTAGTTCAGGCTGGCCCTGAGCTCACCATGTAGCCCAGGCAAGCCTCAAACTCAGCAATCCTCCTGCCTCTGCCTCCCGAGTGCTGGGATTACAGGCGTGAGCCACCACACCTGGCAAGACTCACTCTTTTAACTATTCATTTATTTACTCTATGATATTCAGTTTTTAATTATTAATGTAAATGTGCTGGCTTTGAGATGAAAAGATATAGTCCTTCCCTTTGAAGAACTTATATGTACACATATAATTGGCATGTAAATGAATAAAATAAATGCTATCATAATGGAATATCCAAGATAGAGGATCTTAGTGTACTCAGGAACTGGCAGGGAGGAAGTCACTGGAAAGGCAATGTTTAGTTTGAATTAGGGAAGGGGTTTCCCAGATGCTAAAGTTGTAAAGGAAGGATCTTCCAGAGGCAGAGCAGGTGTGGACACACACACGTAATTTAATGTATAGTTGGAATATATTGCAGGGAGATGAAGACAGGAGGCTCATCCAAATTGATTTGGAAAATTGTAATGTCTTAGGAGACAATGAGAGAATGGAAATATATAATTCACAAAAAATAAAAAACTGATAAACTAATAAAAATTCTCAACTTTCCAGTGATCAGAAGAAATGTAATTTAGATCAAGACACTAATTTCATAAATCAAAGTATCAAGGATTTTGAAAGATGATAATATTTATTGTTGGTGAGGATTTAATAAGATGGGTACTGATATGCTGCTGGGAGTATAGATGGATAAAACTTTCCAAAAAGAATAGAGTGATATAAACTAAGATAAGAAAATGGTTCCCATTTCTTACCTCAGTATTTTCCCTTTTTGAATCTGTTCTAAAAATCATTGTGAAAGGTATATGAAAATTTGAATGCAAAAGTATCAGTGTTATTTATAATTGGAAATAAAATAAGACAAACTTCAATAATGGAGTGCTTGGCAAAAGTGATATACTTATGCATTCATATTATGTAACTGCACAAAGAATAGACTAGGAATGATGTTTATCATGGGAAATATGTTAAAATATTGACTAGAAAAAACAAGGTTCAAAATTCATGTAAAAATATGCATAGAACTGCTTAAGGTGAACATGGAAAAATTGGTGTTAGATTTGTCTTTTGACATAAAGACAAACTAGGGATGTAATATATGAAACAAAGTTTCTAAAGAGAGGTAACAATAATGGCTAGTGATTTTTGAAAGTGAACCCTTAAATTATTCCATTTTATTGTCTTAAGAATTTCCCTGCAATACCAGGGAAGTGGGGTGGGGAGGACCCAGGTGCAGGTCAGCAGAATGTCCAAATTAAGGAGACAGAGTGGAGGATGTAAGTATGAGGTCTGGAGAGATATAGAATCTATAGAATAGAGTATTGGAAATAAAAGAGCCAGATAGTTAGAAGAGACAAGAGGAAAGGAGAAAGGAGAGGAGGGGAAAGAGGCCAAACATGATGAATTGTGGAGATTTTCAGAAGTTCTCCCTCAAGTTCTGAGCTGGATATTGACCAGTGATGGTGATGGGGAAACTATAAAGCCAGGTAAAGAACACCTGAAGAGAAGGAAGGGAATAGTGTGCTGCACATACATGGGAATAATATATGATTCTCTGAGGTGGGCTAGAAAACCTCATGATTCATGGGACATTGGGTAGAGTACATAGAGAAGGGTTTTGACCCAGTAGTGAGCCCTGGTTAGCTCTAGATGGACTTCTATTCTGGTCCTAAGAATTGTTAAAAGCAAGACCTGGAAGGATGAGATTATTGTATGGTAACAAGTCCGTACCTGTAAATACATAGAGTAATCTAAGAATGTCCCACACTCAGCACAATAGAAGTCATGTCCAGAGTCCAACAAAATGTTATTACACGTGCAAATAAACAGGAAAATGCTACTCATACATTATTCAGTGAAAAATAGTACAGAATTGACATAGATATTAGAATTATTAAATTATAGATTAAAAATTATTATAACTATATTCAGTATGTTCAAAATGAGTAAAAGCACAGAGGATATAAAAAAAATCCCAAAGTGAACTTCTAGAAATAAAATCTACAGTGTGTAAGAGGCAAGTGTACTGGATTGAATTAAAGAAAATTCCATATTAGAGAAAAATGGCTAAGAGTAAACAGTTTCCAAGGTGAAACAGCAAAAGAGGAGAATGAGGAGGAGGAGATGGAGGAAAAGGAAGAGAAGAGAGAATATGGGACGACTTCAGGCATCCCAGCATACACATAACTAAAGACACTGGAGAAAGGAGAAGAAGGTGAGGTGAGAAAAAACTTTATATTTACAGGAAATAAGATAGGGATCCAACAGATTTTGTTTGGAAACAATATAAGGAAAAACATGACAGAGCAGCTACTTTAAAGTATAACATTTCATACTCAATACAAATAACTTTATTAATGGAATGTGGATTTTTCAAACAAAAAGTTAAAAGAATTTATCAATAGAAGGCTCATAAATGCTAAAAGAAAACTTTAAAGAAAAAATATCAGAGAAAGATGTATCTGCTCAAAAGACTATATTATGCAGAAATGATAAGTAAGTAAATACATTGGATTTTTGGTTTATTATGTTCATCTTTTTAAAAACTGGTTCAGTAAAAAAAAAATCACAATTTAGTTTGGAGGATACATGCCTTGTGAAGTTGAAATATTACATAGTAAAGGCGCAAAGGGGAGGAGGAATGAAGCGAAAGCCTTCTGTTGTAACTTTCTTGTGTATGATGAGATGGTATAACCCTCAATATTGGGTTGTGATGAATTAAAATGTGTACCAAACAACCACTAAAATGACTAAGTAAAGAGCATAGCTATTAAGTCAACAGTATAAGTGGAACAAACACATGTAATTCATACAAAAGTGTGGAGGGAGCCAGGGGCATACGGCCTGCACACTGAGCCTCAGACTCCGGTAAACCGAGTCTCTCCAGGTGTAGGTGGACGAAGGTGCCAGCAGCTCTCAGACCACTGGTGCCTGACGGCAATGTGATATAAACTTTGTCCCTGGCTACCCTGCCAGTTTCTGTTCCCTAGATACCTATGTTTATAGGCTGTCCTGGTTCCACATGTCCCTGAGACTGAACTATTTTCTTAACTCTTGGAGTTGTCTCTTCCAGATAGAAGGGTTAATTGTGGCTTCATTTCATATAAGTGGGGTTTCTTCCCTGCCTTCTCCCAGGTTTGACTTATTGCTCTCATAGTTTTGTTTCAGGGCTATAAAAACCTGTTCCCAGCCCAATAACGTTGCCATTAGCTAACCAAGCAATTGATTAATATCATTTTGTCCATGGTTCATATCTCTATCTCCCCTCCTCTCAGAAGGAGACTCTCATACAAAAGAAAAAAAGATGATTGAGGAACAGATGTTGAGATGATAGACAAGAAATAGTTGAAGTGATAAACTTTACTCATGTCTGTCAGATGCAGAGTTTAAGTACTCCATTTAAATGACAATTATTACTGTATCAGTAAACAAATCACCTATCTATATGATGCATGCAAGAAACAGTTTAAATATAAAGAGACAAGTAAGTAAAAAGTAAGAAGATTTCCTAAGTTAAAACTAATCAAAATAAAGTTAGAATGTCTTACTAATATTAGCAAAGAATATTGCCAAGAGTACAGAAAGTAATTTCATAATGATAAAGGGTCAATAGCCAGAAGACATAGAGCTCTGTTTGTGCATCTCATAATAGAGTTTAAAAATAATCAAAGTACAGTGCCGGGAGTGGTGGCTCATGCCTCTAATCCCAGCACTCGGGAGGTAGAGGCAGGAGGATTGCTGAGTTCAAGGCTTGCCTGGGCTACATAATGAACTCAGGACCAGCCTGAACTGTAAGCAAGACCCTGTCTCAAAAATAAAAACAAAAACAAAACAAAATGAAACAAAAACTGATACAACTGCAAGGAGAAATAGACATGCCCATGACTATAGCTGGATATTTTTAATGATCATTTTAAAATAATTGATAAAATAATCAGAGGGCAAATCATTAAGGATAGAGAAGATTTAAATAACATTATGAAGCATAATGATTTCATTAGTATTTTTAGAATACACTCTGCCAACAGAATGTACATCTTTTCAAGAACACGTTAAATACTAACATGAACAACATTGTGAGGCATAAAACTAGTCATGATGTATTTTTAATAATGCAATAAAGTGTATTTTCAGGCCACAGTGAAATTAACTCATAAATCAACAACAGAAAGGTTTCTGAAAGAACCCCCCAACTTTGGTAATTAAATCAATAAAAAACAAAATAAGTGAGAAATAAATTTAATTGAAAAACTGATTCAATTTAATTGAAAAATTGATTATGGTACTTCTATACCATATCCAGTAGGTGTGAGCAGTAGGTTCTCAGTCTGAGCCCAGCTTGATCAGTTTAGCCAGTAAATAAAAAAAGTTTGGAGTATAACTCTGTGATGAAGCTCTTACCCATCATGTTTAAAATCCTGGGTTCAACCCCTAGAACTACAATTATAAAAAAAAGGCTAATTCTTTGCGATCAGTAAAATTAAAACCTCTGTTTTGATTGACAAGAATAAAGAGAAGGCATAAATTACCAGACATGAGAGAGAAAATTGCTAAAGTCTTATGGTTATTCAGAGAATCATTAAGAAAAACTATTAACAACTGTGCCAAAAATTTGACAATTTAGATGAAGTGAAAAATTTCTTGATGGATTTAACTGTCAAAGATCACTCAGGAAGAAAAAGGTAATCTAAATAGCCCCATAAAGGAAAGTCCAGGACTAGGTGGCTTCACTGGCAAATCCTATTAACTATTTAAAGACTAAGCAGTAGTGATTGTATACAAACTCTTGTGAAAAAATGAAAAGAAAGAAATGGTCCAAACTTATTCTAGGAAGCCAACATCATCCTGATACCAAAATCAGGCAAAGACTTTACCAGGAAGGAAAACTACCAACAGAAATCTCATATAAACAGAGATGCAAATATTCTTTTTATTTTTTATTTTTTTGAGACAGGGTCTCACTTTGTAGTTTAGGCTGGCCCTGAGCTCATTATTAGCCCAGGCAAGCCTCAAACTCAGAAATGCTCTTGCCTCTGCTTCCCAAGTGCTGGGATGACAGGCGTGAGACACCACGCTGGGCACTGTGGTTTGTGGTACTGATTGCTGGGGGGTGTGAGTCACCATGCCTGGAATTGTTGTATGTGATTACCAGGGATCAAAACAGGGATCAAAACAGTGATTACTGAGCTAAATCTTCAGCCTGTTGCAAATATTCTTAACTCAATTTTGGCAAACTGATAACAACAATATATTTAAAGATAAAGACTAAGTGGAATTTATCTTAGGGATACATGATTCCTTTTAACATGAACATATCATTAGATATAATTTGTCATGAAAATTCATATGTCCATCAGTAGGTAAGTGGATAAATATAATGTACTTATACACAGTGCAGTACTACTCTGTAATAAAAACAATAAACAAATAGATATACCTTAAATCCGTAATGTTAAGTGAAATAAATCAGGCACACAGGGTTAAAAATAATATAATCTCCTTATATGAAAAACCCAGAATGTAAATAAAATGCAGGGTAGAATAAAAAATAGACATTGGGAAATAGGGAGCTAGATCTTTAGCAGATAGGAAGGTGACTAAGAAATGGGTGAAGAGAGACTAAATGTGGGCAGGAAACATATATAAAGTGTGTCATGTGCATATGCCAATTTGGACTGCAAATATGTACTAAAAACATTTTTAAAATTTCAGCAACATAGTTTTATCTCAGTAGACCAAAAAAAGCATTTGACAAAGTCTACTATTTCCTGATAAATGCTCAACATATTTGAAATAGAAGGGAAATTTCTCAATAAATCACATCTATGAAAAAACCATTAAGTTAAACCATAGTCCATAGTGAAAGACTGAACTCTTCTCCACTGAGATCAGAAGAAAGCTTAGAATGTTCACTTTCTCTACTTCTCTTCAACATCATACTATAGATTCTGGTCATAGAAGGCAGGAAAAATAAATAAAAGACAACCAAATGGGTAAAAATAATTAAAACTCTATCTGGAGATAATTGTCTACATAGAAATAAATGCTGCCATCAATGTGGTCTCTACACACACCAAGGCTATAACAATAAGTAAGTTAGTGTATAAGGGCTCCAGGATACAAGATTAGTATATAAAAGTAGCTAATATTCTTACATATGCAACAAAGCATTGAAAAATAAAAAAGCACAGTTTGTAAAAGCATTAAATATATGAATGCTTAAGGATAAGTCTGATACAGTTGTAAAAGATGTATACACTAAAAGTATGTAACATTGCTGAAACAAATTATATAAAGTATAAATAGAGATACAGTCCATGGCAGATAAAACTCAATATTATTAAAATGTCAATGTTTCTTAAATTGATCTATAGATTTAATGTTACAGTGCACTCTCAATCAAAATTTTAAGGCCTTTTTTGAGGGTGTAGAATTTTTTTTTTTTTTGAGGCAGTGTCTCGCTTTGTAGTTCAGGCTGGCTCTGAGCTCACTATGTAGCCTAGGCAAGCTTCAGACTCAGCAATCCTCCTTTCTCTGCCTCCCGAGTGCTGGGATTACAGGCGTGAGCCACCACGCCCGGCATTGTGGTATGCAGTGTTGATTGTTGGTGTGCGTGAGTCTCTATGCCCAGCATTGTATGTGGTTGCTGGGGATCGAACTCAGGACCTTGCGCTTGAGAGGCAGGCGCCAGAACCACTGAGCTAACCCTCCAGCCCGAGGGTGTAGAATTTATAAATTAGTTTAGAAATTCATATGGACTTGAAAGTTCAAGTGATCTTCCTTCCTAGGCTTCACCATGTAGCTGGAGTTAACAGGTGAAAGCCACAAAGCCTGGCTCTTGGACTGTATTTTTGGATAAAGAGTGAGGTAGAATTCTAAATGTCATATTTTCCCATATTTCTAGACAGTTGTCTTCAAATTTTTTTTCTCTCTAAATTGGAACTATCACTTTTGTCTAATACTAAATAATCATACTTAATACCATTTCTGAAGTCTCAACTTTATTGATCTTTATCTTACCATGAATCAATACCAAACTGTTTTAAGACATGCTTTTAGTTTATTAGTATTTTATGTTTCTATCACAATTTATCTTTCTATATATTATTGTATTCTTAATGTCTCTGGTGTAGTAATGAATGGGCAATATGTTAGGATGCAGTAAGAGCAAAAAAAATTTCATTTGGAAATGAAACACATTTAGAATAGTTGGAACTATTTTGCAAAAGAAGATCATAGTTGGAGGAATGACAATCCTAAATACACAATAGTCAAGACAGTGTAGGTAGGATTGAGGTCAAGACTGACAGTAGGTTAATGAATCAGAACAGACAATTTAGAAATACACTCACACATATGTGGATAATTAATTTTTGCATGTCAGTTCAATAGGCAATTGTTCAATAAATGTTATGTGGAAAACTGGGAATTCATGTGCAAAATACAAATTTCAGCTTATACGTTATGCCATAATATTAACATGAAGTATGTAACAAACATAAATGTGTATCTTCTAGTTACAAAATTTCTGAAAGAAAACATAAGGTAAAACTTTGTGACTTTGGGTAGGCAGAAACATCCAAAGCATAATACATAAAACAAAAAATTGATTAATTGCACTTTGTCAATAATACAAATTTCTGAACTAAAAAAGCTCCGATTAAGACCATGAAGATACAGGCTACAAGCTTGGGGACAATATCAGTCAATCATGTATCTCATGAAGGAGTTTTATATTGATTGCATAAAACATTTAAAATTAAATAAGAAAACAATCCACTTGAACGAAAGAGTTGAATAGATATGTCATTAAAGAAGACAGACATTGCAAATAGGCACATAAAATATGATCAATGTAATAACATTTTATACTATGAAAGTTAAAGCTAAATGGAAATGATCACAGTATTACATGTGCTAAAATTTATTTGGTTATAGATAACGTGTTGAAGCTAGAACATCATCATTGATAAACAGATCAGCAGTTGTTCACTCAAAAAGGAATCAAAGAGGAAATGGATATCACTCATTAGTGTTAAGGATGAAGAACAAAGGAATTACAACAGAGGAGTGTTTTCTGAACAGAAAGAAGGAAAGCAGTAGGACATATGTAGAGGCAAGAAACAAACTGCTTGGGTTGAGAAAATAAATAGTTGCGTATTAATACAAGGTAGAGCTAGAGATGGGTGGTAATGAAAGAGAAACATCATGACCCAATCCATAGCTTTTTTTAAAAAAATTTTTATCTTCATTGGTACATTGTATATACACATCATGATCACACTCAATATTGGGAATTGGGGGCCGGAGGGTTAGCTCAGTGGTTCCGGCGCCTGCCTCGCAAGTGCAAGGTCCTGAGTTCGATCCCCGGTAACCACATATAATGCTGGGCATGGAGACTCACGCCCACCAGCAATCAATACCACATACCACAGTGCCGGGCATGGTGCCTCACACCTGTCATCCCAGCACTCGGGAGGCAGAGACAGGAGGATTGCTGAGTTCGCGGCGGCTTGCCTGGGCACCATAGTGAGCTCAGGGCCAGCCTGAACTACAAAGCGAGAGCCTGTCTCAAAAGCAAAAAAAGAAAAAAAAAAATTGGGAATTGGTACCAGTATATGACACAATTTAATTCTCATTTTCCCCGTTCCCCTACCCACCCCTAAATCCCCCACCCCCTAAATACATAAGCTTTGTTTCCCTTTTTTTTAAATTACCATCACATTTTTCCTTTACCGTTCATTACTCCTCCACATTTCCCTTTTCATATTTTGTATTTTACAATATTCACCATACATTCTAGACCTTATTAACATCTTCAGTTTCTCATCCCAGAGAATAGATACGATATTTATTTCACTTAGGAGTATGTCCTGAAGGTACGTCCATTTGAGTATAAATGACTCAAACTTATCATTCTTTAAGGCAGAGTAATACTTCATTTTATAGAAAAAACACATCTTGCTGGGCATGGTGGCTCATGCCTGTAATCCCAGCACTCAAGAGGCAGAGACAGGAGGATTGCTGAGCTGGAGGCTTGCCCGGGTGACATAGTGAGCTCAGGGCCAGCCTGAACTACAAAGCAAAACCCTGTCTTAAAAAAAAAAAAAAAAGAAAAACCACATCTTCTTTATCCAGTCTCCAGTTGATGGGCATTTGGGTTGTTTCCAAGATTGAATTATCACAAACAGGGCTGCTATATCCAACCCATATCTTATATGTTATTTTCTTTCTGTTTTCGTTTCCTGACCTTCCCTTCTTTTTCCTTTTTCATTTTAGGTTTTTTTCTTTTGTTTCGTTTCACATTTTAGGCAAATTTATTGTTTTTGTTTTTAATCTGAACAATTCAGTTGTTGCTATGTCCTCTCTTGTTGATTGCCTCCAACAAAATTTCAGACTCATAACTATGTATTTTACACATATTCAATTTGTTATATTTACATTTATGGCTTCATGAGAGTTTGCTCTTGTGTCATTAGCAAAAACGTCCTCCAAAATATTCCTAAGCATGCAAATTAGGCTTTTGGAAATTAATCTCCTTTTTAAAGTTCCATTTACTCTGCTTCACAAGAAATTACCCACTGAGTATTAAAGAGTTAATTACCTCCTCTTTGTGAACTGAAGGATAGTTTTGTTTGCTATTTCATCCTTACAGAGACAACTCTTTTCTTTCAGCATTACTTTGTAACTAGAAACAGTTCTTTTGGATAATGTCAGATATTAGAACAGGTTTCTACTTAGATATTTCATAGAAGGATCTTCAGGGTCAAACTAAAGGAAGACAAAAGGAGACTCTCATGATTACTGTTTTAGAAACTTGCATGTGACAACTGGCAAAAGGAATATAGTGAAGTAACTGTACAGCCATAGTAATAGGTTGGTTATTTATTTCTTTATTTTTTAGACAGGGTCTCGCTTTGTAGTTCAGGCTGGCCCTCAGCTCACTATGTAGCCCAGGCAAACCTTGAACTCAGCAATGCTCCTGCCTCTGCCTCCTGAGTGCTGGGATTTATAGGCGTGAGCCACCACGCCCGGCACTGTGGTATGTGGTATTGATTGCTGGTGGGCGTGAGTCACCACGCCCAGCATTGTATGTGGTTACCGGGATGGAACTCAGGGCCTTTCACTTGCGAGGCAGGTGCTGGAACCACTGAGCTAAATTTCCGCCCCAGGTTTGCTATTTTTTCAGCGTTCCTAATACAAAGCTCCCCATCAGGAATAATTACCCAGTGTCTGAGGAAGAAGGTTACGCTTGTCCTGAAGGTTCTCATGTTGTTTTACCTTGAGTTCTCATCTATTAGATTAAATGTTTGTCCAAGTGTTTATTAGGGCCTCTGTTCTGCCTGTGTGACCAGAGATTCTTCTAAACATTTTGCTTATTCCATTTTGTTTTTGAAGTTTGTGTATTTCCTTTCCCTTCCCTTCCCTTCCCTTCCCTTCCCTTCCCTTCCCTTCC
>PVIC010050538.1:0-12782 GCA_004025085.1 Thryonomys swinderianus
AGAATCATGACACAACTATATGGTACCAGAGCTGACATTTAAATATAAAAATACAGACAGGTTCAAGGGACAAAATAAAAGATAAACCACATAACAAGAGCTATTGTGCTATAAAAGCAATAATTCTAATACTAATAAGAATATTTTAATGAGAAAATATCCAATTCACAGGGAAGAACAAATGATCCTAAATGTGTAACACCTAATTTGTTCAACATATATGAACAAAAATCTATCTGAAATAAATAAATAAACCAGTCCATGATCACATCTGGGGACTTTAAAACCACAGGTTAAGGAACTTTCATTAGAAAATATTTTAAACCAAGATAACTAAAACAAAATATATTAAAATCGGAGGCAGAAAGAATGCAAAGCAAACACTAATTAAGGAGAAATTTATAATATCCACTGTTTATATCAGGAAGAAAGATTAAATTCATGCAACACTGTGGATAAATCTCAGGCAATTATGTTCAGAGAAGGAAACAAGACTCCAAAGATGATGAACTTTTATAAAATTCACAAATATACAAAACCAATCTATGTCAGAAATAAGAACATTGGTTTTCTGTGGTAGCAAAGGGAAGCTAAATGCAAAGATGAAATTTAAAAACTCTCTTCATAAAGTAAAATTATGAAGCTTTGAGGTCTATGCATTGTACTGCATGCCAAATTTTACATAATAAAATGGAAAGCAGCATTCATGGAAATACAACTAATATTTTGTCTAATTATATGACACCTCGGGCTGGGATTTAGCTCAGTGGTTCTGGGTCCTGCCTCACAAGTGCAAGGTCTCAACTTCTATCCCTCATATAAAAAAAAAGAAAGAAAGAAAAAGAAGAAAATACTACAATGACATGAAACCAAGGGGCTGTTTTGGTTTTCTGTTGCATTTGAATCATTTCCCCAGTGCATAGCACAAAAGTAGCAAGATTACAACAGGTACTCATTGAACAACTGCTGGAGAATAAAAGACTGAAAAAATGCCGCAGAACACTCAATCCTGTTCCTACAGGACTCTGAGTGCGTTTAACTAGTTAGCTCATCTTCACAGTACACGGTAGCCCTTTGCCCCCATTCCCATATATTCGGTAGGACTCTTTCCAAGCACAGGCTGCCCTCTGTTTTGGGAGCGTCCTATAACCTGAAACAAAGATTAACATGCCAGGCATGGTGGCTCACGCCTGTAATCCCAGAGATTAACATATGCCGAGTTCTGAATAAATGTTAAATTAAGCAACAAGTGGACACTTATGTGAATAAAATTAACAGGATAACAAGTGATAAGCATCATTAAAAAGACAGAAAAGTAAAGTGTCATTAGAACCTAACTAATGATCTAACAGACTTTAATTTCTATAGACTTCATGAACCAAGGAAGCCTCCAGTGTACAAAGTAAAATGAGGGCTCCCTTTGGGCAAGGAGAGATCAGTGGGTTTTGCAAGGTGGAAGCAAGAAAGAAAACAATGGGGTAGGGACCTACTGGTTGACCTCGGGTTACTGGAGGACACTTTTCTCTAAGGGTTAAAGCAAAAGGAATCCCCTTGTTCTGTTGGTTCTGGTAGCCTGGAGTCTCCTGAACTTTAGGATGTGTCTGCTCGTGCATAGCTAAGTTTCACTACGTGGCACAGAGTGCAGGTGACACCACTCAGTCTGATCTGGTGGGGCCTGGTACAAGGAGCTCGGGCAGTGACAGTTGTCTCCCACAGTTTTTATTTAAAATGGTTAAGGGATTTTACAAAAGATGATAAAATGGATTTAGTTTTATTCCTATGGAAATAAAGGTGTTACAGGTTCTCTGTGTTTGGGGGTGATCTGTCCTAGTTAGGGTAACCACCACCCACTCCAGACTCACCACCCTCTGGAGACTCTGAGAAAGCTTCAACGCCCAGATTGGATGAAGTCTTTGTCCTGAACCATGATGACACTCTGTACTTCTTTCATGTCACTTATCATGACTGAAATTTAAAAATCGCTTATACCATCACATCTTTAACATCTGTCTCACGAGAAGATCAAGTACCATCAAAACAAAGTGATGCCCTGTCAAGCTCGTGGCCAAATCCACAGCATGCTTAGGCAGGAGGCCACTGATGCTCACTGGTTAATCTCAGCACCTGGGAGCTGGAGAAGACTGTCAGTCTCATGTAGGTTTCACAGAGGTGGCATTTCACAGATGAGCAAAGAAGTCCTGCCACACATGATCAAGCACCTACATAACACTGTTGAGATCAGAAGTAGCAGAGCAGACATTCCCAGGTCTCCCAGACAAAGCAATCTCTGCTGGATCTGGCTGAGGCTCTACCCTCTGTTCCTTCTTCCTCTCTGACATGACCAGCAGTAGGGTCACAAGTGTCACATACGAATACCAAATAACTTATTAACTTAAAGTGTAAACTCATGATTGGGGCTTTAGCCCAAGTTACAGTGTTTAGTCAAGTGGACCAAAACAGTATTACATGGGGAGAGGAAACAACTGAGAAATTACTGATTTCAAAAAAGCTCACACTTAAAGATTCTTGGGAAACTATTAACACACCAGAATTGGGGAAAAAATGACACAGGACAAGTCCTGACTAAGAAACACCTTATTTATGCTCTCAAAATGCTAAACACCAACAGGGACCCCCTGCCAAGCTGATGAGAAGAAAACCCAAAACAATAGGGTTCTTTTCTCAGCTCCAAAGCAATAGACTTACTCTAATACAGAGTGTGAAATTTCCTTCTATTTCCTCCTAGAGGTGTGACCTCTATCTTTCCTGTCTGCGGCGCAAAAGCCAACTAACTTTCTGAGAAACACTGTTTCTGTTCTGGAGCCTGGTCTCTGGGTGGCTCTCCGCCCCACAGCACGCAGCCTGGATTCGGCAGGAAAATGAGAAAAGCTCCCGAAGAGAAAAGCTCCCGAAGAGAAAAGGTCCTTGAGACCAAGGAGACAGTCGTGTCCTCCATCCTGAAAGCGCTCCATACAACTTTTTCCCAAAGCCAAAACCTCACTCTATAGCCGGGAACCCTGCTGCTGTCCTAAGGGTCCGGTGCAGGGCCGGCTGGGCTCTGCTGCGTCCTGCTCCACCATCCTTTCTAAGCCCTTTCCGCCAAAAGCTTCCTTTTCCAGCCTCCCTTTTCCCAGAGGTTCCCACGCATAGGGTCCACATCCCATCCACTCCAAGCCACGCTTTAAATCAGGCCACTGTCCTTGGAAGATAACCCAGCACCATGGGGAGGACTCAGGAAGGAACTTGGGGACACTATTTCACCCCTCACCCCCAACTGCCACTCCCTCACTGGCATGTCACTAGGCTTTTTTTTTCCCCCATTACTTACAAAACAACAAACGAAAACAATGATAGAAACCTTTGTGATGGAAAAAGTTTTTGCAAGAGACACAACTCAAATCCACATTATTTCCCTCTGTTCGCCAGCTCTGTGCAATTGGCAGTTATTTGAGACATCTTTCAAAGAAAATATGTTTGCAGTTCAAAGATAAGCAGGCTTTTAGTAAACTGTCAAAAGGACTTTTTTTCTTCTCGTTCACTACCAATGGAAAAACCGAAAAAGAAAGAGTAAGTAAGAGGGGGAAAGACATTCTTTTTTGCATTTACTAGATATGCTGGCCTAATTTTCTAGGAATATACCAATAAGTAGGCAATTTGAGACCAAGGCTCATTACTCCTCTCCTGAGTTGGGATTTGCCATCAAGATCATGAAGTTGAAACACCAAAATAATCCTATGTGATAAGTGACATAAAAATTTATTTTTTAAAAAAATTTGCATCACAATTACCGATCTTTTTGATAATGTCTCCATGAAATCATAGCATGAAAAGTTTTTAAATGGGAGATGCCATTTTAATAAGGCCTAAATTGCCCTCACAGAGATATCAGGCCAACCCAGAGAAGGCCCACCTGGAAGCCACCGGCCACCATCAGCAGGACAAGGCAGAAGGCTGCCCTGGTACCAGGGTCGCCAGGAAGATGAGCAGCTACAGAAGATCAGGCCTGGTTTCTACAGAGGACTCTGTGCTGTCCTCACATTCCACCTGCAGGGGCTGCATCTGTGCCTCTTGCTCCCATAAAGGTTAAGGACAGTTAAGGAGCAACAACCCGAGGCCACACCCGAGGGCCTCACAGAGAGAGGGGCACAGGTCACAGCCCTGAGCCCACAGGAAAGACGTTAAACCTCTCATGACACTGTGAGAGGAATAAAAATGGAAAACAACATCATAAAGAAAGCATAGCTTCTTTTGGTAACTTGATTCAATGAAAAGCAAAATTCTCCATTCCATGTTGCAGTGATGTGCAGACTGATCTAAATGAAGTGAGGGGAAGACAGGGACATCTTATCTTTTCTATCCGGGGAACAAGGAAGCCAAAGCCCACCAAGGTAAAGCTACCCACCTTAGGAAGGTTCACACAGACACGTCTGTTTTCCCTACAGGAGAAAAAACTCCAGCTCCCTCTGCTCCTCCTGAGCTAAGAGCACAGGCTCCTCCTTGGCATTATTTCACGGGAGCAGATGGTAACCTGAAATTTTTTTGATAGAAACAATACTCTGTCGGGGTCACTGTGAGGTCAGAAGCGCCCAGATTAACAATTGATCAGCTCTAATGAACCATCGCAGCAATAAACTCAGAGCCTAGCACAAGCCAATACCTCAGTAATAACACCGGGCTCACACCTGAGCTGTTAACTGTCATGCACTTAATAGCACCAAAGCCTCTGCCACTTCGAAACCTTCATCTAAGCGGGGACGGGCTCTTCCATGCACATCCATTCTCTCAAAGGCCCACTTCTACAGGTTTCCAGGCAAACACACAAGGGGTACACAGAGAGTGTACAAGGGGTCCTCCCAGGGGTTGCCCTAAGCTAGATGACCCTCAGTAAGACTGAAGGTCATTTCCCCATTGCCTCTTGTGTTCGGATCATAGTCAAATCTCCAGTATTTTTCTGTTCATACACAGAAAGGGAGAAAGAGAAGAACCTGTTAGACTCATCTTTCTTGTTCCCCATGGAACAAAAACTAGAGTCTGGTTTCCTGGATGTTTTCTACCTGTTTTTCAAGAGAGACATCAAAGCTGCATTTATGTTCACAGAGACACACTGACAAGAGCAATCAGTTGTGTGATACCAGAATTTTATCACCAAGGTTCAATAACAGGGCACGAGCACACTCTTGGAGGACAGCACAGCTCCAGGTATGCAACAAGAACAGCTCCAGGTATGCAACTTGAGCTAAACCCTACAACATTTTCCCTCCGCGAAAGAATAAATGACTGGCTAAAATCAATCATACCATTTCTTCCCGTGCTCCAGCCACCTCTGCTCAGAGAACTGACCCAGAATTTTGCTGTGCATGGTGGCACATACTTGTAATCCTAGCACTCAGGCAGCTGAGGCAGGAGCACTAGAGATAGCTAAGTTAGATAGAAATATGATAGGCAGTCAGACAGGACTCTTGAGAGAGATGTGCAAAAGATAAAAACACATTATAACCATGGCCAAAGATGCACCCATTGGAAACCAGGTCTCAAGATAAAGACAAATGATCAGGCCCACATACTTCCCCAAGGGGGCAGTGCTAACACCTGCTCGAATGCAGTCTAGTTAGACAGACATCAGTCACCTTGGTAGGTGACCAAGACCCTTGGATCCATCACTTGCCTGAAAAGTTCTTTGTTCTTTCCACGTACATTTGCTATATGACTTTCTTCTCCACTGGATCAATATTACCTGTGAGACTATATTTGTGACTTTATTGGCTGATCATAGCTTTAACCCACACTGTACCCTGTAGTTGTACTCTATAAAACTTCCCCTCTAAAGTAGATTCCACAGCAACCCATTTGGGAATCCTCCTGCCTCTCAGGAGAATATATCTTTCAATAAACAGTTCCTATTCTTAACCTTCATCATTCCTTAGAATTTATTTATTGGTTCTGGGAAATATGAACTCCTCAGAGTATCTGACATCCAGTAGTTTGGGAGTTACAGTATTCCTCCTATATCATTTGCAGGTCCAATATCATTCCTATATCAGAAGGATCACTATGAATTTGAGGCCAGTGTGAGCGACACAGTAAGTTCAAGACTATCCTGAATTACAGTGTGAGATCCTGTCTCAAAAAAACAAAAAAACAAACCAAAAAAAGGAATAGAAGGTTTTCCAAGCAGTACTCATTTCCAACAGTCTTTCTCACTCCTGCAAACTCACTCCTTCCTTCAGCCAATGAATCCAAATGCTTCTTCCAGAGAAACCCAGTAAATCTGTTCTCCAAGGTAGTCACATCATAGGGACCAAACTCAGGGGTACAACACCGACACAGCATCATTATTTAATGGACAGCCCATAATTAAATTTTTCTTTTTGGTTCGGTATCAGATCCAGGATCACACTGCATTTAGTCATCGCCATATGTCCTTAATCTCCTTTTTGTTTGTTTTTTTGTTTTGTTTTGAGACAGGGTCTCACTTTGTAGTTCAGGCTGGCCCTGAGCTCACTGTGTAGCTCAGGCAAACCTCAAACTCGGCAATCCTCCTGCCTCTGCCTCCCGAGCGCTGGGATTACAGGCTTGAGCTACCAAGCCCAACATTTGTAGTGTGTAGTAATGATTGCCAGTGGGTGTGAGACACCACACCCTGTATTGTTGTATGTGGTTAACCAGGGATTGAACCAGGGACCTTGCGCATGCGAGACAGCCTCCAGAACCACTGAGCTAAATCTCCCACCCCCAGTCCTTAATCTCTTTTAATTTGGAACAAGTCCTCAGGGATTTTTATCCTGACATTTTTAAAGAAGAGTCCAGCCACTTACTTTGCAGCATGCTCTTCAGTTCAGAGTTTCTGGTGATTTATCACAGCCAAGTCAGGCTGCACGTTCTGAACAGAGACACAAGCGACACTGCATCTTTCCAAATCACCCTCACTGGAGGCACTCAGCGGTCACCTGGTCTCATTATTCATGACACTGATCACCTGTTTGAGGTGGTGTCCATCAGGCTTCTCCACAGTAAAGCTATTTTCCTTCTGTAATTAAGTGATTTGTGGGCAGATACTCTGACACTCTCAGTGACTTATTCTTCATCAAATGTCTACCAGCCGGCTTTAACACCACCTAAGATCCTCGCCCGAAGTAATTATCACCATGACTTTTGAACTCCATCATGTCTCCCATATGTATTAGTTCCCTTTCTACTGTAAGCACTTTCCTCCCTCATTTATTAATGTGTTTAATCTATGTTTCTGTTGTCTACTTATCATCAGAATAGACACATGGATCTTATTTCATTTGCTGTCATACTCTGATCTAGGATGCATTTCTGTCATTTACAACCAGGTCACTATGAAATAGCTCCAGAAGTGGCAGGAACACGGCATAGCCTCTCTGAGAATACATGCAAGAGGCCCCAAGCAGCTGCACGTTTGCAAGGTGCTTCCTGATGCCTCCGATGACTCCTCTGCCCACTCTCAGAAGTCCACACACTCTGAAAATGAGACTCACTGAAGACAAGTGTGGCCAGTACATGGGCCCCTGGTCTTTGTGGAGCTGCCTTATGACTACGAGTCAAGAAAGCCAAATTCCTTCTTGCTGTATTCAAAGTGCTGCTCTTGCCCTCAGCTCTTTCTCTTGCAGTGCTGCTCAAATATTCGGACCAGTTTCCCATTCCTCTCTCAGTGTTACCTACAATCCCTGACACGTCTCCACCTTGCTCTGTAATCCCATATGCTTGTTTTCATTTCCACCTCTGTCTGTATCCTACATCGGGTACTAACCTGAAAAGAACCCTTTGCTTGTAGACTGAACATTTTCTGTTGACGCCCCCAAGGCCATTTTTCAACCTCCTCCACCCTACCCAATGACTCAGGAAACTAAACAACATGACTATGCCAACAGTCAGGTTGTCCAATGGTGGGAAAGAGATAGGGAAGCAGGAGAAGTTACTGAGGTATCTTTCACCCAGATGCTTCTCTTACATGCTCACCACGAATGACTGCACTCACTCCTCCATCACAGGCCCTTTCCATGTGGTTACTGTCTTTGGGTTCTGGAGACCACTTCTTCCCTCCTTCCTCAGGCCAGAAGCATGGCCAGCTCTAGAGCAGGATGCTGTCACCTGTTCATCCCACATGACACTATCATTCATTGGTTTCTCTTAACCCTGACCACACGTTTGGAAATATTCCCCCAAAAGTTTCCTGAATCACCTCATCTGAGTGTGCATTCTTAACCACAAGGATAAAAATGCAATGGAAATGATGAAAAGAGGAACACCTATGGGAGAAGAAACACCCAAAAGCCATCTTTGATTTTGCCATCAAGGGCTTGAAGATTTATGTCTTTCTTTATCTTTAAAACACTGCAACCACACACTACTAAAAGGGGTATCTTCTAATAAAGTTCTGACTTAAAGATTCACTCCTTCTGTTTTCCTGGTAATGATAAAAAGCCACAAAACTCAAAATGACAATTTAAGATAAAAGTTCCTACAGGAAGTACCCCCAAACCTCCAAGTATTATTCCACTGAGTTGTTGCCTTTAGTAGGTTTTCTGTATGTGTCAATATCTAAGTTCTCAACCAAGCACAGATGTGCCGTGATCAGACATAAGATCTACCACAAGAAATGTATTAAATAAGCATTCAAATCCTAAATACACACATGATTTAAGTTTTAACTATAATATTGTTAATTTTTAACAACCAATTAATATCAGATCCATTATAATATTGCTTTCAGTTCCATACAACTTTTCCCCAAAGTGGGTTCCCCCAGGGAAGTGGGTTTGGGTATGTTCTGCTGTTTTATCAATTTACCTTAAGAGTTCTGGTCCATACTGTCAAAGAGTGATCTAATGCCCCACCCATACACACACTGGGGAAAAGTCTCTTAAAATGCGGTTACACACATGTGAGTGACCGCAGCCATGGAAGGGTGAGGACTGCTGTGCGGCCCTGGCGAGAGGAGGAGCATTGAGTCCAACTCCACACCACTCCTCTGCGGCCTTTCTCGCCCAGTCCCTGATACACACCAAACAACTTAACCCCGACTGCAGTCAGTTACCTGGAGATCTGCGTCAAACTCGTGTTTGAGGTGCGCCTCTTCTGCAGCCTCCACAAGACGCTGAAAGACAGAAAGCACCATTCAGGATCAGAACCGCACCAGGGACGGCGACCTTTAGAGCTGAGTGCCCATAATGCACCCCACACCCACTTACTTATCTCGAAGAACCAACACTGCACTTACATTACACCCAAGTACTAAGGACTTAGTTCAGAAAAAAACTCATTCATTAACATCTTTTATTTTTAAAGAAAAACACCTTAATAGCCTGCTGCGGCTTGCATGCCATGGGTTCACCGCCATTGCCCCAGACTCTACGTGACAACACAGGAAGATGGAGGTTTCTCCACTGTCTAAAACCGACAGATGATCTCACAGTCTGTACAGTGATATCTGGTGCCTTTGCTCAATAAATCTGAAAATCCCATCAATGACAGAATTTAGTTCTGCCTTCATCACTCGAGATAACTCCTCCAATAAATAGTTCTGGTTATCTATCTATGAACACATACATGTTCTGTATCATTTTCTAAATAATTCAAAGAAACTGGCTCCTCAGGCCCACTGTAGACCCAAAACATACCTAGAACAGTGTTCTCCTTAGGCACAAAAGGCCTATAGTCAGGATTTACTGAGCTGAAGTGAGTCCAACCCTCTGTGCATTATGGTTCTTCACCACTGGTTTAGAATAAGAGTGCCTATTTTAATTTTCTCAATCATTCAGGTTAGTTCTTTCTGGGATCCAGTTCTACTATACAATGATCAGTAGTTATGTGTATTTTATGACACAATCTGCATCCCAATAAAGCACTCATCTGAAATTAAACCAACCCTCAGGACATATATGAATGCAACTCTTATTATTCTTCTTAGCCAACTAAAATCAACAAACTCATATTCTTCAGAAAACAATTTCCTCACATATCTTAATTTAAAGAAAATTATAGTCAACTACAAAATCAGTTGTGCTTTAATTTAACCAGAAGCCACTTCCCATCATGAAAATGTAGACTAGAAAATACTGCAAAACACTCATTTAATCAAATAGTATTTCACTGAAGTTTTATGGAACTAATAGGCAAACTTCAGATCCAAATAAAAATTCAGCCATTTCTACTTTTCCACAGTTACTCTTATAGCCTCTGTGGTCTTTTTCTCTTGTCTTATGACAGACCTGAGTTTAACAAGCCATGTTTGAAAAATGACAACATTGGTATCAATCTCGAAATGGTCATAAATCAACAGACAAACATCCCATGAATAGCTGGTTGTGGACATGCAGATGGCAACTTTAGCAGTGTACAGAGCACAGGTCCCTCCTCCACAGAACACACAAAAGAGAGTGAGGCCAGCTTTGACAGCAGGGACACAGATAGGAATCCGGGAAGTGTGGAATTTGGTTCTCCATACTCCTTTGAGGGGCTCAAGAAAGGCTTCTCTTCTAATCAATAAAAAAGGCCCCCACGAACACCACCAGGAGAGAGCCAGAAAGCCTATTCTCCCTCTAACCCAGAGGCTAACCTTCTTCAACCGTGAGATCTTTAGGAATTCCTTCCCCTCTGTAGGTCTAAATTTCCTCATTCGAAACACATAAAGGGACCCTAAAGTAGTGGTTCTGAAAGTGTGGTCCCCTCAGTGGCAGCATGGGTTTTACCTGGAACTTGCTAGACATACAAATTCTCGGGCCTTGTCCCAGCCCTAGCAAATCAGAAGCTCCAAGCATAGGGTCGGCAATCCAATCTGACAGATCCTCTAAGTGGTTCTCTTGTTGCTAAATCTAAGAACCACAGGCTAAAAGCAGTCTCAACCCATGCCTACCTCAGCCCACCAACACCCTATTCATCTTATTAAAATCTGTGTTCATCTATATATTTTCACTTTAAAACACCTAAGTATTTACAGAACAGAGAAGATGGAAGGATGAGAAGCAAAACAAAAAGGACAACAATGACAATATCTGTAGACCGGGCACGTCAGGCCTGGGCTTTCACTGGGCAAGGCCGCCTCAGTACACCACACTCAATAATGCCTGACAGCCCTATGTGATCACACGGCTGGGTCTGCAGATGTACCGAGGCGGCTCCTGACAGATGAGTGACAGGAGGTGCTCTAAGAAATCTGGATTTCTGAGAGCTCATTCTCTTCATCTTTGCAATACATTTAGAATTGCTATCCATATATCACAAAATCAGTTACGTACTGAGCTTTGTGCAGGCTATATAAATATTATGCATGTCCCAGCACTTATGCTATCAAAACAAGTCATGCATTTTGAGCATTTATTTACTTAAGCAACTTAAACATTTTTTAATAGTGTTTAAGCACTCTTTGAATCCAAAGAAAAAAACGTCGAAGAAATGTCCAAAATAGAAGAACTTCACAAATACCAAGATAGACAATACTGAAAAAAAGTACAACATTGTGAAGGAAAATAATTTGCTTCTTACTCACAAGACAAGATAAATGGAAATGATATACAAGTTAAGTTTATCATACAAGCTAAATTATTATGAAAGGTATAGCAGAAATGTATTTCATTTACATGATATATATACATGTATGTATGTACGTGTGTGCACATACACCATATAGTCACGTACTAGGTAACATCCCTATATAACATGAAATGAATTCCATGAATAAATATTTTACTTATACATGCCCACGTGTGTGTATAACAAATGTGTTTATACATACTCTCACTCTCCCACCCTATTTTCAGTAGACTTTTTGCTGCTGTGTACAAGGATCTCTATAATATGCATGTCAGCAACTGCTATGCCTTGTGTCTAGATGTCCACTCAAAGCCTCATTCAGTCATTGGTGGGGCTTTTTCTGCAACTGACTGATGGTACAAATGCTAGGCTTAAGGGCACTGGGATTGAGGGTGTGAGTGCTGCCTGCCCTAAATAACATAAAAGGGACAGAAAGAGCCTGCTGAGGGCCTCTCCTTCCCTCCCTTGTTGCCTCTTCTGTCTTCCTCCAGGAATGGCCGTCCCTCTGCCATGTGCCACCCCCCTGCCTGGAGCCAGCTGATTATGGACTGAAACCTCTACAAACTCTAAGCCAAATACATCTTTCTACTTTTGTTTTTTTGAGAGAGGGTCTCATTTTGTAGTTCAGACTGGCCCTGAGCTCACTATATAATCCAAGTTAGCCTCAAACTCACACCTATCCTCCTGCCTCAGCCTCCCGAGTGCTGGGATTACAGGCATGAGCCACTACACCGGCATTTACTTTGGGTGTCAGGAATTTTGTCTCGGCAAGGAGAAAAGACAACAACTACATATGTACAGGAGCAATAGAGGAGAGTTGGCCTTTCCTAAAAGGAGTGCTATTTAAGAGGGAACCGTATGCCAGAAACTTACCTAAAGTATTTCCCGGGGAGAGAAGTTCTCACTGTTCATAATATACAAACAAACTGATTCCTCATCTAACAAAGTCAAAACCATTCAACTTCTGAGGCTTGCCACTAAAAATATAACCTATAACATCTCTTTTGTGGGCAAATATTCTTAACACCTAAGTCAAATGAAGTATGCCTGAAAAATAAGTTTGATTATCACTTGTGGGGCAGAAAATCCATTAAATTTGCTAATATTTTAGTTATTATGTAAGGAACTACCACTGAGCCTGGGAGAATGGTTTCTCTATTATATCTATTAGAAAGGCTGGGTACTTTTAATAATAATAAATTCATTTTCTCTTATATCAATTCTCA
>PVIC010050539.1:0-12785 GCA_004025085.1 Thryonomys swinderianus
AAAAAAAAAAAAAAAAAAAAAGTGCAAAAACAGATCTATAGCCTGAAGTTGCTGTAGGACACTGGAGTGCTCCGGACCTACACAGACTGTTGGAGGAAAGGCTGGTTGGCTGTGGCGCTAGCCTTCAGGTTGGAAGACAGGCTCTGTAGTTTTCCCTCCGTCTCTGAGGTTATGGGAGCAATCATGCAGAGACCAGACCAATTCTTCTTATCTGTAATAAGGAGATAATAACATTTATTTCTGTGACCGTTGTGAGTATTGCTGAAAGAGCTCTTTGAAACACTTTAAGTGTTTTGATATAATCATAAAATATGAGGCTTTAAAAGCAGTATCTGAGAGTCCAAAGAAGGCTCTGCTTTCTCTGTGGATAATGCCTAATGCTAGAATTGTTTTCTGTTTTTCCTTGAGGTAATTTGAAGATGAAAGGGCAGGGTGTTTTCCACTTCTCCTGTTGGTCATATCAGCCCTGCCCCAGGGCCTTGACCTTCACTGCTGTTACGGATACTCCTAGGAGCAGCGACCACGACTCCAGCCAACCTGGCTCATGTTGCTAACGCGGTGACCACCTCTCGGAGGTTCCGGGCTTAATGCATTTATTAGGAGCCCCAAACATTAAAACCACAGTTTCGTTTCATAAGAATACTATAGGCTTACAAAAGAAAACAAGAAACTGTCAGAAAAGCAGACACCCTTTTTAAACCCAAAAAACAGCATTTAGTATAAACTAGGGGAGCTCTTCTAATATAACAACTGATAGCCCACACTTCCCTATGAAGTAAGTGGCAAATGTCAGTGTATTTCTTTGTTACATATGGATACATTTAATCATTTGTTCACCAACACTTATTTATTGAGGTGTTATAACAGCATAGGTACAGGCATTTCTTCAGGAAACAGGACGGCACATTCCCTGACCTCCTGGGAACTTAAAGTCTCCCTGGGAAAACTGACAAACAGTTGATTGCAATGAAGTGGGCTGAGTATTGTAGGAATTGTTTGGGACGCTCTGAGAGAATGGCAGAGACATAAAGAGACTCCAGTTTCTCTTCCCAAATATAACAAATGAAGACGCTGTATATCCTGTCTTTGTGGGCAGAGTGGAATGACCCTAAGAGTCAAAGGCTAGTCCTGCTTATTCTTGGATGTATGACTCTTTTTTTTGGTGGTTTAAACTTTAGTATTTACAGAGGGACTAGACATTTATGTCAACAGAGCCATAGGTATCATCCCAAAGCTACGTTGGTCCCCACTGGCAATGGAGCAATTCAGACTAGGGAAGACACTCCCAAGAGCACCTGGAATTCCTGCTCTGAGGCTTTTGGCTTCTTGGCTCACGTACTTACCCATGTGGAGAGTACAGTACATACCTCAACTGAAGGTGCCAAAGCCCAGCTAGTACAGAGCTCAGTGCAACCAGACCAGGAGAATGGAAGATGCTCTCAGGAGTTTTCAAGGCAAAACACATATTTCCAGCAGAGTTTGACCTGGAATCACTTCTGAAGTGGTCAGCTGCAGAATAAAGCACAGGGATTTCTTAAATAAACTAGGATCTGCTTAGAGATATGAGGCATTTTGGTTACGTACACTGTACACTGTAGTTAGGCGCAAGGAGCATAGGATCACATAATTGGGTAACGAGCTACGTAAGAGGTGGAGAATACAGCATCACAGTCTTATTACATTAATTTTCTATTCCAAATGCTTCAAGTTAGTTGGTCAGAAGGTTACATCAGTCTCAGCATATTCACATGGCCTTGTTTTCATACAGTCTCTGGAGACAAAGACATTCTGGTGTTACCTGAACAAGCTCAGGTCCATAAGGAGGAGGGAAAGAAGGGCTGCTCTTCTGCTTCCTAGGCCGGCCAATTAGCAGAAGAAGCTCTCTCCCAGTTCACGACCACCTGAGGTTTCACCTGCATAACGTTTGCTTCTCCTGCTTGGAATTTCCTTCCCAAAAGGCAAGATTAAATTCCTTCCTTCCTCACACTTATCACTCTGAGGCCGAAAAAGACCAGGTCAATCACTTAAAAGACTAGTTGGCCACTCAGATGAGATCTCTTTCTCCTCTGTCTCCTTGCCTAGATCTGATCATTCTCAAAGTGGACCAACGAGGTATATCTATCAAGATAAATGCATTTTGTTTTAGTCTTTCCTAGGAGCTTTACAATTTCACTTCCTTTCTGCAGCTCACAAAACAGGATAGTCATAGTTTATTACAGCATCAAGCTCTGTTAAATGGAAGCTAAAAAGTCCAGGAGAAGGTAGATGAAGCCCATGTGGAGATCTTGGTAGCCCCCTCTTTGCCTGGCCTGAGATTGTGGATGAGGAAGGTCAACGATTCCTACACATTCAGGCTAGAATTGTGGCTAAGTGGTTTCAGCCACCTTTTTCTTCAAAGGAATCTGAAATCTAGACAAGTGGATTTTGGATGATCACATCAGTTTAGAAAGAGCCTAGAGCTAAAGTTCTTAGCCCTGGCCACACATTACAAGGGCTCGAAGGAATTTTAAAAGAAGCATCAGTGGTCTGGGCTCACACCAAAGAGTCAAACACTGAGGTTGGATCCAGCTAAGCTGCCTCAGAGTGATTCTAAGTGCAGCCACTGGATAGTGTGCTTGGCAGCCTCGGTGTCAACAGGCTTCCTGGGCTCAAGTCTGGGTCAGCTGGTGTAGGAGCGTGGGCAATTCCTATGTCTATATAAACCTCCATCTCTTTCTCTGTAGATGAGGTTACTAATAAGCCTTGTTTTACAGGATAGTTATTGAGGATTAAGAAAATGCAAGTAAGTGCCCATCAACTGAAGACTGGATAAAGATGTGATTTTTTTTCCCTAGAAAATGGAGTATTACTCTGCCTTAAAGAATGATAGGTTTAAGTCATTTATACTCAAACGGACGTACCTTCAGGACATACTCATAAGTGAAATAAATAGGTCACAGATATGTAAATATTGCATCTATTCTCTGGTGTGAGAAGCTGAAGATGTTAGTGAGTTCTAGAATGTATGATGGATATTGTGAAACAGAAAGTATTCAAAGGTAAATGTGGAGGAGCGAGCAATGAGGAGTAAAGAAAAAAATGTGCTGGTAATAATAAAAGAGAAACAGGCTTATGTATTTAGGGGGAGGGGTTGGGAGGTGGGTAGGGGAATGGGAAAAAATGAGAATTAACTTGTGTCATGTGCTGGTACAAATTCCCAATATTGAGTGTGATCATAATGTGTATATATAATGTACCAATAAAGATAAAAATTTTAAAAAAGAAAAAAATGCAAGTAGCTGGGCAGTGTGGTGTACACCCCATTACAGTATTCTGAGGGTCTGAGACAAGAGGATCCTAACTCTGAGCCCAACCTGGACCACTTAGCGACTTAAGTCTCTCTCTCTCTCTTTTTCTTTTTGGACAGGAACTCACTATGTAGCTCAGGCTGGCCTCAAACTCATGGCGATCCTCCTACAGGTGTTTGTCACCACATCTGGCAGTGACTTAGTCTTAAAATTTAGAAGAGTCTGGGATGTAGCTCAGTGTGAAGGTCCTTGGTGCAACTCCTAGTACCACACAATGAAGGAAGGAAGGAAGAAAATGCAAGTAAATCATGTGGGACATATTAAGCCCTTAATAACTACAAACAACTGGGTATGCAATTTGATAATGACAGATGGGATTTGACTTCAGATCTCCTGAGGTTGTGGCTGGGGATGGATCCCAGTGCTTTCCACCTGATCCTTCTCCATAGTTAAATAAAGAGAGGTATTGTTTTCTACTGAGATTCCTAATACTTCACAGTCTTTAGTGTTTTCTGCTTGATATTTTTCAGTTATTTGTTCTTTGACTTGATAAACATTTGTTGAGTGGATGCTGAAGACTTTCTAAATGTAATCAATACAACAAAAATAAATATAAATCCTACCTTCTAGGATCTTAAAGGTGAATGGAAGAAAGCTGTGGATGTAGCTCAGTGGTAAAGTGCTTGCATAGCATGGGTATGCTGTGCCCAGGTTCCATGCTTAGTACCAAGAAAAAAAGTTTAATGGAAGACAAATACTAAAGCTATTGTATGATGTGTTTATTATAGCCATAAGTTTTATTTATTTATTAGTAGTACAAGCTTTCAGTACACAGTGATCACATTCATCATGGGGAATTTTCATATGTACATAGCACATTTTAATTCTTTTTTTTTTTTTGGTTCCCATCCTCTCCTTTCCCTCCAACCCTTCTCCCCCTCTTTATCTAAAAAAATTCTATTGTGAGAATAAGTTTTTTAAAAGATTATAAGACAGTATTTCATCTTCCAGGCAAGAACAGTGATCAAAACACTATTTCAGTTTTGGTATAAACTAGGGCACCAAGTACTACTTCATCTCCAGACATTCTGATTTTTTTTTTTTTAAGACAGGGTCTCACTTTGTGGTTTAGTCTGGCCCTGAGCTCACTATGTATCCCAGGCAAACTTTGAACTTGGCAATTCTCCTGCCTCTGCCTCCCAAGTGCTGAGATCACAGGCATGAGCCACCACACCTGGCATTGTGGTATGTGGTACTGATTGCTGGTGGGTGTGAGTCACCATGCACAGTATTGTTGAATGTGGTTACTGAGGATTGAACCAGGGACCCTGCACTTGCCGGGCAGGTGCAGGAACCACTGAGCTATATCTCCAGCTCCAGACATTCTGATTTAATAGATGCAGAGTATGACTTAGGGGTGGAGATTATCTTAAAACTCCCAAATGATTAATGCACATTGAAATCTGGGGCTACCGATTAGTTTCCCATTCATTAGAAGCCTCCTGGAACTTGGCTTGGATTTTGGGAATCTGATGTTCTCTAGCGAATGGAGTATGACAGATGATTTTTTTTTAAAGGAATGTGATGTCTAAGTTTCAGAATCCTGGCTGTAATACAGAAAATGGGTAGGTCTGGCGATGGAGTAGTCTGTTAGGAAGAAGCAGTGACACACAGGACTTGACTTAGACTTCAGGGGAGGTCCTGATGCTGTGTATCAGCAAAATTCCTAGTCCACAGGGACCAAAAATGGAATAGGGGCAAATTTCAGCTTTGAGATTTTTATTGTTGTCTTTTTGGTGAACATCTAAGTAGACCTGGTGATTCTCACAAAGTTGGCCACCCTTTCAAGAACTCTCAAGCATTTAGGGGGTTCAGAATGACACAGAAGTGAATTACCACCATTAAATAATAAAAAGATACAGTTAGCTTTGATAGTTTCCTTGTTGATTTGTGTAGTGTAGATCAGAAAGCTCTCACACAGATTTTTCAAAAGGAAGGGAGAAGAACGGGTGGTCTGGTCATTTACATTTCCCCAATCACCTGGATAATTGCCAACCATCCACTTAACCTTATGATATGCAGATAGTTTCAGTCACTCTTTTTTTTCTGTTCTCTTTCCTCTTATATATTACTTCTACTAATCAAAACATTTTTGCTATTATTGGTTCTGTCGTGCTCATATAACTGTGGTGGTGAGATGATTGGGTTCCATTTGCTGTGTGTTCCTTCAGGTTCCACTGTCAGTGAAGTCCTAATGCCAGGCATAGCACTATTAGTGAGGAGGTAGAAAGAGGCAAAGAAAGGCCCAGAGGGAGCTTCATAGTTTGGCTCGAAAGCATAGCATGACAGATTAGAAACACCTCACTGGCCTTCTAAATTGACTCAACATGGTATTATATTCTGGTTTGAGATCTTGAAAGGGTGGCCAACTTTGTGAGAATCACCAGGTCTACTTAGATGTCCACCAAAAAGACAACAATAAAAATCTGAATAATCTGAATATTTTTTTGGTAGCACAGTAAAATATAAAAACCTATCTTAGCTCAAAGGCCACACAAAAATAAGCCAGGGGCCAGAGTTCCCAGACCCCTAGTCTGAATAATGAGCACAACAATAATCAAGCTCCAGTGGCGTCCAGCTTGTAAAATCTCTTACTACAACTTGGTTTTAAAAGACCAACATGAGGATCACTGTGTGTGGAGTCAGGAAGGGCTGTGTGGCAGCAACCGCAACACAATATTTCCACCCTATTGATAGAAAATAGATGTAAAAGACTCTGAGAACAAAGATGATGGTCAAATGCAGTAAGATAAATCAGGAAGTGATGAGCTTTTGAGTAGCTCTTCCCTTTGTTTCTAATATAAGTCATTTAATTGCAAGTTGACATAATTTAGTTTTCATACTGGCTGTGTTTAACAATTGGCTCACAAAATCTGAAAATGTAACAATTTTCTCGCACAAGCTAGTGTAAACTGGCATTATCACACTGCTGCTTGGGAAGGGGAAGTTGGAACATGGACAGGCAGTTGGGATCAAAGAAAGGGAGAGAGATGAAGTTCATGGTCACAGATAAGCACGCGGTCTGTCACTTGGCTTGCAGCCCGGCACAGGCATTACACAAGTAGCTGATGTGACTTGGCTAATTTGGGCTTTCTACCTTAATAAGCACAGTTCAACTGATTGGGGACGAAAACTCAGTTTAGTTTAACCAGTACCTAGCAGGTACAGAGAACTCGACTTAATACATGATAAATCTGATTTTAAAAATACAGCACTCAAGGGCTGGAGATTTAGCTCAGTGGTTCTGGCGCCAGCCTCGCAAGCTCAAGGTCCTGAGTTCAATCCAGGTAACCACATAGAATGCTGGGTGTGGTGACTCACGCCCACCAGCAATCAATACCGCATACCACAGTGCCCAGCGTGGTGGCTCGTTCCCGTAATCCCAGCACTTGGGAGGCAGAGACAGGAGGATTGCTGAGTTTGCGGCAGCTTGCCTGGGCTACAGATTGAGCTCAGGGCCAGCCTGAACTACAAAGCGAGACCCTGTCTCAAAAACAAACAAACAAACAAACAAAAAACAAAACAGCACTCAAAATTTACACCTGAGAACTATCCTGATGAAACAAAAGACAGAGGCTCCCCCTCCTTTCCATAATGATGGAATTTCTTTCCTAGCCCAGCTCTCTTACAAAGTTGCAAATAAAGGAAACCAGTTAAAGCAGGAGTTCCAAGTCCTTAAGTTTGTTTTTTGTTTGTCTGTTTGTTGGTACTAGGGAATGAATTCAGGGACTTCTACCTGAGATATGTCTCCAGCCCTTTTTTGTTTTGTTTTGTTTCAGATATGGTCTTGCTAAATCACTAAACTGCTAAGGCTAAACTTGAATTTGAGTTTCTTCTGCCTCAGCCTTTCGGAGTGCTGGGGTTACAAGTGTGTATCATCACACCCTTCTCAAATTCCTAAACTTTTACAAAATGGAACCCTCTCAACATTGTTTAGCAAGGGGGTAAAAATGTATCACTGAGCCAGACAGGGTGACTCACTAGACATGACTTTGATTCTAAGCTTTGCCTCAGGTGGTATGGAATGGGATGGCTGGATAAGCAGCAGGGGATGGGGAAAGCATGGGTTGAGATGGCTGAAGACCAGAAGGGGAATCCAGGGCTGGAGGTGTAGAGAGCTTGCCTAGCGCTGTGAGGCCTTGGGTTGGATCTACAGCACCGGGGGAATAAGAAAGAAAAGAAAGAAGAGAGAAAAAAGAAAGGAAGAAAGAAAGACAGAGAAAGAAAGAAGGAGAGAGAGAGAAAGAGAGAATGAAAGAAAGAAATGGGATCCCGATAGCTTCTACAACGTGGTATTTTTGTGAAGGGGATAGTTAACTATAGTAGTCATTTGAATTGTTCACAGACTGATTTCATGTGCAAGGCCTATGAAAAGTTAAATATCATTTATTATGAAATATGAACTTACATGTATTTATTATTTACCACTTAATGGTATCTATAAGATGTTAATGATAGAAGGATTTTATGTTTCTAGTTACTTGTTACATTCTTAAGCTCTTTACAGAGATAAATCATTTATTAAATTTCTTTTTATGTCACTTGTGCCATAAGTAGAAAGGGTAATTTTAATATTATGTTAAAAACAACAAAAAGTCATATGATTCTCTCTCTCTGTGTTACATACACACATAAACACACATCTTTTTTTTTTTTTTTGCAGTATTGTGAATCAAACACAGGGCCTTGCACCACTAAGCTAAATCTCAGCTTTTTTTTTTTTTTTTTTTTTTTGAGACAGGGTCTCGCTTTGTAGTTCAGGCTGGCCCTGAGCTCACTATGGTGCCCAGGCAAGCCGCCGCGAACTCAGCAATCCTCCTGTCTCTGCCTCCCGAGTGCTGGGATTACAGGCGTGAGCCACCACGTCCAGCATTGTGGTATGCGGTGTTGATTGTCGGTGGGCGTGTCGCCACGCCCAGCATTATATGTGGTTATGGGGGATCGAACTCACAGGCACCGGAACCACTGAGCTAACCCTCCGGCCCCAATCTCAGCTTTTTGAAAGCTGAATAAAATCAGGACTAGATCTCCACCTGGACATGCCTTTTGTTTGATGTCAATAACAATTATATGTCAGATACAGTGGCACATGCTAGTCATGAAGCTTCAGGCAGGAGGATCACTTGAGCTCAGCTTGGGCAACATAGTGAGACTCTGTCTAAGAAAAAATAACAATTACAGTAATAATAATTGCTACTTTCACTGAGGACTACCTGGGTAGCATACAGCATGCTAAACATTTATAAGCATTGGACTGTTTAATTCTCAAAATAACTCTGTGAAATAGGTGTTGATATTATCCAGATTTTTCAGATAAAAAGAGCATCAGGGAAATTGAGTAAGTTGTTCAGGGTCATACGCAGTCGATGGGAGGGCTTGGCTGCCCGCCAGGCTTTGGTCTCCAGACCTGGACTGTGCAACCACTGTGCTCTAGACCTTCCTTCTTGAATCTCCTAATTGGGTTAGGTTTCCGGAAGTGAGCCCACAGGAGATGACTTCAGAATGAAGGAATGAATAGAGAAGGAGCTGGGGAATGGCAGCTTCAGGCAACAGGCGGACGATAGAGAAGAAAAGCTGTAGATGCTGTCAAGCTTCCTGAGTCTGTGAGTGCGCTTGGCTACAGCGAAGCCTTTGAGCAGCAGTGAAGGGGAGACAGAAGGGCTGATTTGGTGGAGGGCCATGAAAGAACAAAATTAGACATTGTAGCTGCAGAAAAGAAGCGCTGAAACTACACCGAATCCATAGTGCTGAGATGGAAGGGAACTTAAATGCCATCTGCCTAATACATAAATTCGCTCTGCATCTTGACAAGGTGGTGGTTCAGCCTCCTTGGATGTCCTTGGAAATGGAGAACTCATTAGATCTCCTTCACAGATGGTGCAACAGAAAATTCTTTGCTGTGTGGAACCTAAATTTGTGTACCAGTAACTTCTCAGGGACTAGGAGTGACTTCTTGGGACTATACACAGAAAGGTTTTTCATAGTTCACACGGTAAATATGCTACTATCTACACAATAAGTATTTTCCCCCAAGAGCATTCCTACATACAGTTTTACATGCTCCCTACTCACTGACAAACATTCACACATTCCTCAATCCACTGCCTTCCTACCAGCAAATACTAATAGCTGTTGGTAGCCAATCGGTCCACTCTGTGACGGTAACTTTGTATATACTACTTTTTTTTTTGAGACAGGGTCTCGCTTTGTAGTTCAGGCTGGCCCTGAGCTCACTATGTAGCCCAGGCAAGCCTCGAACTCAGCAATCCTCCTGTCTCTGCCTCCCGAGTGCTGGGATGACAGGCGTGAGCCACCACGCCCAGCACTGTGGTATGTGGTATTGATTGCTGGTGGGTGTGAGTCTCCACGCCCAGCATTGTATGCGGTTTCTGGGGATCGAACTCAGGACCTTGCGCTTGCGAGGCAGGTACCAGAACCACTGAGCTAAATCTCCGGCCCATGTATATACTACTTTCTATACCTTATGGCTGAGGAAGCTGACTAGGATAACTTAAATAACTTGCTCAGTGTCACCCAGGCTACAAGCAGAGGAGTCAGAATTTATGCACAGAGAGCTTGGAGGCACAGGTAGTGTCTTAGTCCATTGGATGCTGCTACAACATCATTCCTGAAACTAGGTGATTTATAGAACAGAAATTTTGATGGGCACGGTGGTACATGCCTATAATCTCAGAACTCTGGGAGGCTGAGACAGGAGGATCACAGGTTCCAGCTCAGTCTGGGAAAATTAAGAAGAGTTTTTCTCAAAAAAAAAAAAAATATATATATATACACAGGGCTGGGGATAGAGCTCAGTGTAAAGACTGTGGGTTTAATTCCTAAAGCCGCAGGAAAAGAAACACATAAAAGATGGATTTAACCTCTTACAGCTTGGGAGGCTGGGAAATCCAAGATCAAGTTGCTAGCATTGGGGCAGCCTTTCTTCCTGTAGCCTCATATGATTGAAGGACCAGGGAAAGGAAACCCGCTGCAACAGCCCTTTTTATAATGGTGCAGGTGCCTTCAAAAGACCTTCACCTCATACCTTCAGCCCTTAAAAGGCCTTAGCTCTCAACACTACTGCACAAGGGGCTGCATTTTCAACACATAAATTCTGGGGGATGCATTCAAACCATAGCGAGTATCTAACAAACAGATCGTTCATGTCAGCTGGCGTGAAAGGAATGGCTTAAGAGGCAGGGTCTCCTGCCTCTGGGTTCATAGTTTTGCATTTTGTTCAGCTCCCCTCGGAGAAGGGCTCTGAGCTTTGCTTAATTCTTCACTGTCTCAGTCTTGACATTCTTAATACATTTGAGCAGCGAATGATGCACACGCATTTTCTTTGTGCATTGAGCCCCAGTGATTTAGCCATTTTTGATCTACCATGAAAAATGAAAGAAAGAAGACAATGAAGCTGACAAACCACCTTTTTGGCAGAATGGTGATCTGGTTTTCTGTGGTTCTGCAGGCTAAGTTTCCTCGTGATCTTCGGAACCCGCTTCTCACTGGGAGGCGCCTGCTCTTCCCACGAGCGAGAGAAGCCTCAAGGGAAGCTGGGGAGGCTGGGGCTACTACTGCCACTGTCATTACGGTAGCTAGTAGGAAGCAGTGAGTGATGGAGGCTGAGTTTCTTCCTTGCATCACTGAAGTTGGGCATCAAGGACAAGCTGAGTTCTGGCAGGACTGCTTTTATATTTTTGGTTTTTGTCATCTTCTACTCCCCTGACACCATGTCTCCTGTCAAATGAGTTTTATAGCCACCTGATCATAGGTGACAGGAACAAGGAGCCTCCAGGATTTCCCAGGGAGAAACCTCCACCTGCCGAGTGAGCACTTCCTCCAGCTCTGGGCTAACGTGGAAGCTTTCTCCCCTCTTCCTTCCATCTTCAGCTGCTGGGAGCACCAGGAAGGCAGACTGCACACAAGCCCCTGAGGTGTGGCGCGGAACCACAGCTGGACCTTTAGTAACAGTTCCAAGGAAAGTCCACACAGAGAGATGCTCCTTGGACGTCTGCTTCCAGTTTGCAAAAAAGCCTTTCTTGGCAAAGGGGCTCGGCCATTGGCTGCCAATTAAGAAAGAAAATAAACGTAACGTAAGAACACACATCTGTCTAAGACCTTATAGCACCAGCAGCTCATACTATGTCTTACTGCTTAGAGGGCTTTTCTTAGCTGCTGAGTTCCTTTGCAGCAGCAATAAGATATCTGGGAAGAGCAGTGGACTGAATTTGAAAACCCAGGTTTCCACCCACTTTAATCTTCCTATATTAAATGAAGAGGTTGAATTAGGCAGTGGCCAAGTCTTGCACTTAGTATCCAGCCCAGGAATTTTACAAAGCTTTGTGTTTTGGGAAGGGACAGATGTTGAGCTCATGTTTCCTTCTCTTGGCTCAAGTGAACAAGGTTTCCTTCAGCCGAGAGGCATTTACCCAGGGCTTTTCGTTTACTGCTGTGTGAGCACTGGGTCATGGTGATGTGCAGCCTGTCTGAGCAAACTGGAGGCTAATGAGCAAATTGCATAAGGGGCTGTTATTCTGACTTCCATTTAGGGTCATGGAATCTGGGCTCTGACTGTCAGGCAAGATCCATCGGGGCCAGATATTTGTAGATGACATCGTTAGATAGGAGCTACAGATTCAGCTGCTGTAATGCTGTTAGTCATCTTCATGTTCCTGTAACAAATACCTGAGATAAGCAGTTTAGAGCTCATCGTGCCTCTCGGTGTGGAGGCTCCAGACCATGCTGTTAGCCCCATTGCTTTTGGGCCTGTGACAGTGTAGCACCTTGTGGTGGGGAGCATGTAGTAGGGCAAGGTGTGTAAATGACAGAGAGAGAGAGAGAGAGAGAGAGAGAGAGAGAGAGAGAGAGAGGGGCTGGGGTCAGACCACCCTCTCTGAGCATACACACCTGACTTCCCAAAAGCACCAAGCTGGGGACCAAGCCCTCACCACACAGCCTTTGGAAAACATTTCACACTCAGACAGTAGCATCTAACTTGCATTTTCTGCTCTTTTGGCTAGAACCTGTGGCTCTGGTGAAAGGAATGGGGACCATTTTTTATGGAAAGAGTTATATTCTACTCAGATGTAGGGGAAAAATGACTTCCAGCAGTGCAGAAACATGTTCCATGTGCATGTAACATCTGGAACAGCTGATTCAAGGCAGAGGTTCACAGCAGAGTAGAGCAGTGTAGCCTAGTGCCCCTGCCCTGGCCACAATCTGGCAGGTATCACTGGGCACTTTGGGTGTGTTTTGGGGTGATAGGAGTATGATGGTGAAGCTTTCTCATCTTCACTCTCTGCAGAAGACAGGGCAGGTATTGTCTTTTTGCGGACCAGTTTACTCTAAGTCTCCAGAAATGGTTCAAGCACTGTTTTGCTTTTTGTTTTCAAATTCACATTGAACTCCTGCTTTCCTTTTTTTTTTTTTTTTTTTTTT